>JAZEWU010000010.1:7258709-7277011 GCA_036362915.1 Geotria australis
CGGGAGGTTACGTCGATGTTGCAGACTTTTAGATGACGCTTCAGAGAGTCCTTGTATCGCAATCGTGGTCGGCCTACGTTTCTTGAACCTTCTTTGATTTTACCATAAAAGACAGCCTTGGGCAGACGCTCGTCGTTCATCCGAGCAAGGCAGCGGAGGTTTGGAATCAGAGTTTTCCTTCTCCTAGATTGGCTGCCAACCAAGGCTCACGAGTCCCATCTGCCCGAAGCAACTGGTTTTAAGGCGCCAGTGACCCGGCTTGAGCCCCTTCTCCTGTTAGTATAAACAGGTCCGCTGGGCTCAGAAGCTAAACCACACGGGAAGGCCAGGAGCTGGACTTGGTTGTCAGAGGCTATTTGAGACGCACGCCATCAGGAGCATTTTGTAGATAGTGGGAACTTGTCCCCACTACCACCCCCGGCTATGACTTTGGTGAACTGATGGTTGCTCTTCAGAGCTGTTCTTTCCTGCACCACCGTGCCGACCCTGAACCCACAACCTTTACATTGCAAGTCCAGTGCGCTAAACATCACACCAAGACAGCTGCAATCTGTAAGCGGAATATCTTTGCATTAATAAACGCTCAGCACGTCACTAAAGCGGGACGTCTGTGCGCTCCTTGTAAACAAGTTAAATGTAGCTCCGTCATGTTACGCTGTGTAAATATATTCAGGCAGACAAATATGGTGTTGTTGAAAGCAGGCTTCATGCGACCTAATTGTGGCACCCGGTCTAAAGTTACATTTACACACACACACAAAAGGTTATTGTATGTACACAGTACACGCGTCCAAAAAATGCTCATGGTGAAATGTACAATGTTTACACAGATGCCCGGCATCGACAAGGGGAAGAAGTGTAATTTAAAATTAGCCCCTGGTAAAATTTTCAAGTTTGGCAACTATGTGTCCGGGCATAAATACACATCGTACTGATGTAGGTTTTCACGGCTCGATTCATGATGGTTGCTCTTCAGAGCTGTTCTTTCGGGATAATCGTGTCCAGCAATCTCCCCATCTCCCTCTTTGTCGGTCACCTTTACAAACGGTCAGTTTCCACATACAACCATAATGTCTGATGAGTCTCCAACGTGGGAGGTGAAACGTCGCGAGCGAGAGAGGGATCTCGCTCAATAACACGGCTATCCCGAAAGAACAGCTCTGAAGAGCAACCATCATGAATCGAGCCGTGAAAACCTTCATCAATACAAACAAAATTCTAGTGTTGGATTGAATCGTGACAATTCATCGGCGTCTGCTGGGCCCGTACCGGGTCCATCTCGTCGATCAAAGTGGAGCTGTGCCGATTGCCATCTCGGTTACTATATCACCAATTACATCACGGCTCAATGCTCAGAGTCCACTATGCAAATGTCTCCAGGTTCATTAGAGCTCTCGTTTAATGAGCACTTTTTGTTGGGAATGCACAACATCAAAACACATCGGATTCTCTCATCTCATCTCGTTGTCAGAAACCGCTTAATCCCGTACAGGGTACCGGTGAGCCGGAGCCTATCCCCGGCAGACGCAGAGCGCAAGGCAGGGCTATACCCAGGATAGGACGCTAGTCCATCACGGGGCACCGGTGGCAATTTAGTCCGCAGGCCAATTAACCTATGCAGCAGCATGTCTTTGGGCTGTGGGAGGAAACGGGAGTGCCCGGCGAAAACCCACGCGGACACGGGGAGAACATGCAAACTCTACACTGAAAGGCGCCCGAGCCGGGATCACATTGGTTCGTGCCACGTGTGACGATGGTTGCCTCGGGAACAGCCCGGCGTGCGTGGCGTGTGCGCAAGTCACAAGGGGGGGACGAGGGTGAGCTTAACATCCCCGGCGAGGGAAGGCACACCTTGTGCTTCTTTTTTGTTCATGACATCGTTCTCGGTAGAGATGATTTGAACAGGTGATCTGTGGACTTAGAGGCAAGCCACCTTAACACCCAGTACATCAGCACTGTCAAGGCGAGTTTATAACGTCATGCTGTATTAGACGAGCAAAAAGCAACGTTTGTCTTTTTTCGCTCTGTGAAGGCCAGTGCTTATTCCTTCCAGTGAGACGTCTGCAGCGTCCTCTTTATCGGAGGAACGCTCTGATCCCTGGGATATTTGAACGTTCGATTTGCGTCAGTAAACTGCACACAATACCATCTGCTAGTTTAAACAGGAGGGATAACTCATGGACCAAATAGTAAAGCGACGGTCACCGTCATAAAATAGCAAGGTCGAGTTGTCTTCACGGCACGGTGGCGCGGTGAGTATCACTGCCGCCTCACAGCAAGAAGGCCCCCAGTTCGAATCCCGGATCGGGTGCCTTTCTGTGTGGAGTTTGCATGTTCTCCCCGTGTCCACGTGGGTTTTCGCCGGGCACTCCGGTTTCCTCCCACAGTCCGAAGACATGCTGCTGCATAGGTTAATTGGCTTGCTGACTAATGGATGGATGGATGGATGCAATGATCTCTAGACTCCGTAGCCTACAGCAATGTTGCATCCATGTGAAATCTCACAAAGCGAGGCCAGGATAAACGTCCCGGACTACATTGACTCTCCATTTTGAGCTTGAACCCTGCGCCTCTATGGGACGCTTTAACATTGGAGTCTATGGGACGCTTTAACATTGGAGTCTATGGGACGCTTTAACATTGGAGTCTATGGGAGGATTTAACATTAGAGTCTATGGAACCATGCCGTTCTCTCCGCAGCCCCTGTGCAGCGCTTTGTGACCCTCGGGTGAAAGGCGCTATATAAAAATGCCATTATTATTATTATTATTATTTCTTCACCTGAGATAGTTGGACCTTTTTGCTTTCCATCCACCTCATGAGTCACACAAGTCCTGCGTTCCTCCGTCCCGTGAGTCACCGACAAATCGCGCTGCGTTCCCGCGAAATAGATAGCTCATTTCCCCGCGTTCTTCATTTACCAAAATGAGCGCTTTGATAGAAGTGTTTCCGAAACAGTCGGCAGCAGGTGCAGCTAATGCGGGTAATTGTCCTGTTAACGCGACACGCTTCACGATCGGTGGCAGCATTGTCCGCCGCTGGTGGTGTTTGAAGACCTGCAAGATGCACAGCTAATCCCGTCTCTCTCTCTTTCTCTGGCAGCAAATGGCACAAAAAAGGCCAGCACTGTCTCTTTAATGAGCGGGGGAAACGTAGCCACGTGCTCCCTGTGTGAATGTGATGAAGGTGTCCAGCGCGTGCGCGGCGGGGTGTGTGTGCAGCGGGAACGTCCGCCCTGTGTCTGCCGGGATAGGCTCCGGCTCACCGCGACCCTGTACAGGATTAAGCGGTTTCTGAAAATGGATGGATGGGTTCGATTCCCGCATCGGGCGCCTTTCTGTGCAGTGTGTGTGTGTTCTCACGTGTTCTGCGTGGGTTTCCTCCCGGTTCTCGGGTTTTCTCCCACAACAAAAAAAAAACACACGTTAATTTATTGACCGATACATCTTGATGCGGCGATAGGTTGGCGCCGGCTGACCGTATGGCTGCCTTGCCTCCACCTCTCGCCGGTTTCCTGCAGCACCTTGGGACCTCTGGGTGAAAGCCGTTATATAAATGTAATAGTTTATTATTATGTTGGTCTTAATAATAAGACATGCTATTTATAACGCACACATGTTTTTGCCACAAGCACGTGTGTCTTCTTGCAAACTAGACCCTTTGTAAAAAAAAATGTCCATTTGGTGTTTTTAAAATCTTAACACTTGTATATTTTTTACATTATCTGTACATCGGCAAAAAGGTGCTCATAGTCATAAATTAAATAACGTCCTCTTACTTAATTGGAATAGTCTCCTTTGAACTGGAGAAGGTGGCAATTAGTGAGACTGTTGCTTTGAACCACGGGCAATAAATGACTAAATCTTCGCTTCCACAATAAGTGTAAAGGCTTAAATTGGGATTAGCAATTGCGCTTTGCTTCTAAGAGCATGCTGTTGCTACAGTTGACGGTAATTATCTGGATTGAAATTATGAGACACACCACGCAGGCGATTGAGATGCGCTATAAAAGAGATTTATAGTTTTAATCATTTTGGATTCGCAATGGCATCGGTGAATTGAAAGTATTTAATTATGCAGGACTGCGGTGAAGGTCATGTTTATGAAGCCAGTCAGTAAGGGGGGCAATGCAGGGGCTCGGAGGCAATTATTTTTTGAGTGCCAACGATCATTACAGCGGTCTGCCAACGATTAAACGCCGCAGACGCAGAATGCACTGGATCATTTAACAAAGTATAAAAGCCAATTCGATAAGTCCCTCTGTGCTCTCTCTTCGGAATGAGGTTTGTACATTAATGCTACCGACTTCCGACTTTGACTAAAAAATAAGAGGGGATTGAATTCATATTTCCTTGAGTTTGGAAAATGTAGACGAGTTATAAAAGCCATTCTATCTGGAGCTGGCCTTAGCAAGGACTGCCCCAAATAAGAATATCACTCAGCACTGGTGTTAAATTGGTGTTCCTCTAGTCGATGACGGCGTGCAAAATATTGACAGGGGATTTTTACTGAAACTCCACAGGTTTCCGTCAAATAGACTAAGACTAAAATACCAAATGAACACAGCTTGCCACTTGTCTTGACCAGTAATTCATCAAACCCCGTTCGAAGGAGTTGTACAAGTGTTAACATCACCACCCACCCTTTCATACACAGACAGAACAACATTGAATAATGATCCCCTGTAAGGCCTTGTAAACGCATTCACGTGTTGTTAATCCACTGCTGGATTAAAGCCTCCCATGGTGTGTCAATCATTGGCGTTTGTTCGAGCATACGTCACCATTCCGGTTAGTGCAGGAAGTTACCATTACTGAGCTTAATCACACATTAGTTACAAAACCTAGACTGCACGAACACGTTTTCGTATTTGAATACACCTCCACTGTACACTCATTCTGCTTGTTTACCCTTGACTTTAAACAGTTCATATATTTCCTTTAAAACATAAGAGAGACGTGGCAATTGAATTGGCGGCTCGAAGTACCTTTAAATAAGCGATGTGATTGATTTATGACGAGTTCTCCAGCCAGTCATGTCTGGCCCGCAGGGCCCACCAACCCAAAGGCAGCCACTTGCTCAGCCTAATCGACTGCTTTGCAATGCGACCTTAACACGAGTAAAACGAGGCAACGAAAGGTCACAGAGACGAGCACAACAACAGAAGGTTAAGTATTGATGACCGCTGTGTCTCATGCGGTGCTTCGTGGGTTATCACCACGTGATCTTCCCCGCAGTGACATGCCCTTATGCTAAAGTTCGCTTGGCTTTTACGCTTTGACTTTTTTTCAGAAAGTAAGAAAATGTATCTGATTACAGTTACGTACAGACTGAGTTGTTAAGGGTCTCTATGAAGTAGGTCCTGCATCGTGATGGTTGGCCAATTGGGATCGTGAGCGTCACTGATGAAGATGCCACGAATAATGATAGTTGTTTTTCAAAGCTGTTCTTTCGGGTCAGCCGTGTCGAGCGCTCCCTCTCTCTATCCCGAAAGAACGGCTCTGAATAGCAACTATCGTGCATCGAGCTGTGAAAACCTACATTAGGACACTATTAATAATACAGATATAATGTCCCTTTACAGCTGCAGAGCCAGCTCAGACAGGTTTCCCTCTCGCTCGGTATTGTGGAACCGACCAATGATCCTCTTTCATTGTCTCGGTTCACCCTGCAACGTGGACATGGGAGGAACACAATGCAACAATGCAGGATAATGGAGAGTCACTCATGAAGTTGCTGGGAACACCCTCGGTTGACAGATGTTTATTATTACAGCAGAAAATACCCAGTGCGCTTGCAAGCTAGGGATGCGTGATTCCTACGACACGACAAACGCTCGAACTAACCAACGCACACAACTTGTACAATCATCAGGTACATATAAAGCATGGACAACACGCACAATACATGGGAATTAACACAATTGGATTGAGAGCGGTCTGAATGTAATTCAACTTGTGAATCAGTGTCTGGAATATGCCAGTATTGGTAAGCTGGATTATCCCTGCACAAACATTGCAGGACTCAACGTAAGTGGACCAACTTTGGACGCCAAGTCGTGTGTAGCTAACACAACATCCCCTAACGCAAGATCCCCTGACACAACAAGGCGGACTTTAATTGGCTGTCAGGTGACTGCGCCAAATAGACGTTGCGTAGGCTTAGGAAAGCGCTGCCATACATGGTGCAGTGATGTTGTTTGTTTAAATGCATTCCGTTTCAGAGTTTGTTGAACGTTAATGAATGGGTGACCGAGCCTAAAATCCTGCGGTTGGCCGGGCAACTGGGATACTTTAAGCCCGGCCTATATTGCAGCTTGGCTTATCCGTACGCGCGTCACCCTAAAATCAGCGCACCCCCGTGCCGTGTGTTGTTTGGAATACTACTGTGTGTGTAGGAGGCCAGCTAAATTGTCAAGAAATAAGCAAATGTGAGCAGAACTCCATAGTGTATATTGACGCGTAAATAAATCGTTGTCAGTCTATCAACCTATTGGTTTCCGTAAGCCTATGTTATGAAGCGGCATCTATAGTGAAGCTCTGTTAATGAGTTTAGGTCACGTGAAAAAGTGTGTAAGTGTAGTGCACCCGTCGATATGTTGGAGAAAACGAGCGAGCACACACAGCACTTACCTTCAAAGATGGTACCGACGTTTCGCTGAGATTTGCACCCAACATATCGACGGGTGCACTACACTTACACATTTTTTCACATGACCTAAACTCATAAACAGAGCTTCACTATGGATAACATTGGTCATGAAAGCCTTCGAGTTAATTTCAAGCGGCATCTGTTTAAGCATGAACGCGCCTGGACCGGTTTGACCTTTTCGGTCTCGTCTTTGGGGGAGTCAGACTTATTAAACGAACTTGTGTATTGTCAAGTAAGGTTGAATCTTCACACTTGTCAAGGTGTTGGAGTCGGTGTGCTAATTGCGCACTGTGCTCGCGTAGTCATTCATTATCAGCAGCAGCTTAATCCTGTCCAGGGTCGCAGTGAGTCGGAGCCTATCCCGGCAGACACAGGGCGCACAGCAGAGCTATACCCAGGATGGGACGGCAGTCCGTCGCAGGACAGCTGGAGAAATCTAGTCGGCTGGCCAATTAACGGGCTCACCCGGTCGAAAATCCACGCGGACACGGGGAGAACATGCAAACTCCACACAGAAAGGTCCCCGAGCCGGGATTTTGTAATGTTACAGTGGGATAACCAAGACACGGCGCTCTGGATGGGCAGCACGTGACCGACCGGTGACGTGGTCACGTGTACACACCGAGACAGGGACATAAAAGCCACAATGAGGGCAGTCGCTGGTGCCATGTGGACTGTGAACACCTCTCATGGGCTGTCTCTGGACGTGTTGGATTTCGCACTGAATCGGGGACAAATGTTACCCACAACAGCTCCCCACCGCCTCATCTCCTGCACGCTCTTATTCAGAAATTCATAAAAGTAGAAAACCTTTCTGAGTGAAGTTTGCGTGTCCTCCCCGTGTCCGCGTGCGTGGGTTTTTGCCGGGCACTCCGGTTTCCTCCCACAGTCCAAAGACATGCTGCTGCATAGGTTAATTGGCCTGCCGACTAAATTGCCCCCGGTGCCCTGTGATGGACTGGCGTCCCATCAGGGGTATAGCCCTGCCTTGCTCCCTGTGTCTGCCGAGATAGGCTCCGGCTCACCGCAACCGGTACAGGATTAAGCAGGTTTCTGACAATGAATGAATGAAACAAAAACTATTGCCGATTACCATCTCCTCGGACGCACACACTGAACGGCAAAGATTCCACCCCCTCCATGTAGATTACAGGTTGTTGGGGCATGTATAGTTAGCGAGCACCTATTAAGGCCAGCACGGCTCACGTGGTGTGGCTAGCACCATTCCCGGTGCCTCAAGGTGCACCTGGCCTGGCACAGGCGCCGTGTTGACGTCAACGCCACTTAGTGGGGAACGGCAGTTGTTGTTGGAAGGAATCCCACTTCCAGAGCTTGCAAATTACAATGGGTTATTATCTGCTGTAATACTAAACGTCTACCTGGTGTTGGGGGTAGGAACCAATGTTCGAGATAGGAGCCAGTGTTTTATCGCGGGAATCCCGCTTCCAGAGCTTGCAAGCTCACTGGGTATATTCTGCTGTAACAACAAACATCAGTGCTGTGTGCGTCATTGCTAAATGATTGAACTGCAGAAATGTTCCGTTACAGGAATTCTGTTTTTATTTAGGAGTTTGGAGTAGCAATGATACTTATAATAATTTAATGTACGTAGCTACTGAATCTCATTTTTTTACGAGGGCACTGCACATTGGGATTTTTGGCTAATTCTATTCCTGAGTGTTGGCGATGAAGTCATTATTGATAGTGTCTTTTCAAAGCTGCTCTTTCGGGATAGCCGTGTCACTGAGCGCTCCCTCTGTCTCCTTCGCGACGTTACGCCTCCCCACGTTGGAGGCATCTTTAGGCGTGGTGAGAAGCACAGAAATCCGGGAGACCCTCAGAGTAGAGTCGCTGCTTCTTCGGATTGAGAGGAGCCAGTTGAGGTGGTTCGGGCATCTGGTAAGGCTCCCTCGGGAGGTATACCAGGCACGGCCCACTGGGCGGAGACCTAGAGGCCGACCCAGGACACGCTGGAGGGATTATATCCCTCGGCTGGCCTAGGAACGCCTGTGAATCCCCCCTCAGGAAGAGCTGGAATCTGTTGCTGAGGAAAGGGATGTCTGGTCCACTCTCCTTGGACTGCTGACACCGCGACCCTCACCAGGACAAGCGGTTTAGAAAATGGATGCATGGCGTTCCGGCTTGTTACTGGGTATCTTTGGCCTCGCTCGGGTGGGGAAAGCTGCGACACAGGTGACCGTCGCCCATTGAGCGTCTCGTAATCCGCCCTCGCCCGCACCTGACAGCGCCGACAACAACAACCGCCGCCCTTCGCAACGAAGCGGCGGTGACATTCGCCACGGCGCCTGTGCCGGGCCAGGCGCACCTTGAGGCCACGCAGAGTGTCGAAGGCTCGCTGACAGGAGTTCATGGGACAGATCCAGGTGCCATTGGCTGCCTGACTGAGATGACTGACGGTGCCTGGCAACAAAAGCACGAGCATAGCATGCACGCCCACGGGGGGCGGTGGGGGGGTTATGAGCGCGCACACCCATAATTACAGGGAGCATTACATAACCTGTCTGTGTGACCGCGCGGTTTAGTGCTGGACACCCGCGGATCGAATTTCACTCGTCTCGGGGAAATAAATAATTAAGTGCGAATTTACGGTCGCTCTTCAGAGTTGTTCTTTCGGGATAGCCGTGTCGAGCGTTCTCGCTCGCGACGTTTCGCCTCCCACGCTGGAAGCATTAATAAGAATGTATTCATAACGCGCGCATATTCTCCGGAACGCGCCGGTTGATTCGGAGGCGCGGAGCCTGGCTCACTTGGTTTGTTGTGAATCGGTGAAGTGATGCGTTGGTGGATGGGTAGCCAGTGTCCGTGGATTTTGTGTTTGGTTGGTCGCTCGCTTTGACGTTGAGGACTGCACGTGCTAGGTTGTTTTAGAGATGTTGCAGTTTGGCGCACTGTTGTTTCTTGATTCGTGTGAGTATAGCGTTGCAGTAGTCAGGCGTGGGAGGCGAAATGTCGAGCGGGAGATCGCTCGACACGCCGTGCCGCCCTGCTTGTACGTGTCACTATGCTTTATTGCTCACTTTTGTTGCATTTACTCTGGCAGTGTTCATGGTTGTGATCCGTGCGGCAGCTGACTTGAAATGCTCCTCTATTAGGCATTTCGGAATGCAGATTTTTATCAGGTTAAACTTTCCGAACAAACTTTATTCAGCTGTCGCTCGCTGTAGACCAACGGAACTTAATGACAGCAAGTTATTCAAGGTTATAATCTTGGCCTTTAGCCGATCAGAAGACATTATAAATATACTCTCTAACTGCCATACGTCATTCAAACTGCCAAGAGGAATGAGTTAAGTGGTTTTGGGCAGAACACTTTCCTGGAAGGAATGACGGTCGTTGGTTAAAATAGTCAGGAAGTGGACACCAAGGATTAGTCTTAGAAAACGTCTGTGTGGACGCACCCCGGGGAGATGGAGTCATGAAATGAGTTCGTGTGCAGGCACAAGGCAGCGGCTTGACGAGACATTTATGATGAAAGGGATTGACCAAAACATTGATGACAATTGCTGTCAAGAGCTGCTCTTTCGGGATAGCAGTGTCGATCGTTCCTCTTCTCTCCTTCGCGACGTTTCGCCTCCTGTGTTGGAGGTGTAATATACAGCATTTGGTCTTGGTGTAGGTATTAACGGCGAACTGATGGTTGCTCTTCAGAGCTATTTTTTTCGGGATAGCTGTGTCGAGCTTTCTCCATGATGATGCCTCCAAAGTGGGAGGCGAGACATTGCGAAGGATAGAGGAACGCTCGACACGACTATCCCGAAAGAGCAACTCTTGAGAGCAAGCAATGCTCACACATCGAGTCGTGAAAAACTACATCTCACAGAACTACTTTCGAGAGCTCTTCGAGAGCATACGCTCGTCCAAAATCCATCCATCCACCCATTTTCAGAAAACCGCTTCGTCCTGTACAGGGTCGCGGTGAGCCGGAGCCTATCCCGGCAGACACAGGGCGCAAGGCAGGGGAACACCGAGGATGAGACACCAGTCCATCGCAAGGCGGCTGGGGAAATGTAGTCAGTACGCCAATTAACCTGGCAGCATGTCTTTGCACGCTGGGAGGAAACCGGAGTGCACGGTGGCGAAAACCAACGTGGACACGGGGAGAACATGCAAACTCCACACAGAAAGCCACCCGAGCCGAGATTCGAACCGGGGATTTCTTGCTGTGAGGCGGCAGCGCTACCCACTACGGCACCGTGCCGCCCGGTGGTCCAAAATCAAGTGGCGAATACGCATCACGGCCGAGCCGCACGGCGCTTCCGCCACCTCCACTCAGACGCATCCTCCCCCCGAGAAGGACCCCCTGCCCGGGCGCCCCGCTGTGTCGCGGCCCTGGGATGTGCTCCGCGGGGTCTCGCACCTCAGCCGGCAGCTGGCGCGAGGCGCAAGCCGTGCGGAATGGCCGTCTAGCGCTGGCAGCTGTTAAAACAGCCCCGTTTCCTTGATCGCAACACGAGCAGATGGCACTCGGAGGTGAAATTGAATAATTTTCATTAGCAGCCGGGCTGAAATTAAAAATGACGATTCGCCTGGGTGCCGTGCCCCCTCCTCGCCCCCCCCCCCCCACCCCCCGTGGAATAAAACCTTGCGGGGTCTCTGCAAACTCTGCAGCGGCCGAGCCACGGTGGCTGCTTCATTTCACCTGGCCGGGTTGCCACCCGTCCTGGTTTTCCCGGGATTGTCGCCTCTTTTAAAATACATCTCTTCTGGGAATTGTGGCAATCTTCTTGGGAGATTAACATTCCCCGGCATTTGTCAGTTGCACGATAATGACAACAGTATACCACTCGGGATAACGTATGTAGATGTAGTTGCTCTCTATCCCAGAAGAGCATCTCGAGATATTCTTATTCCCATGTTTAGTCGCAGTTTGTTGTCTTTTAGAGTTTGCAACCCTCCACCTTGGCCCGTCCAAACCACTCACCCATTCGTTCATTCAGCTGTTTCAGAATAAAACATGTAATCAATACAGGGGGGAAGAGAACACATAAAATTCCACACAGAAAGGCGCGCAATGGGGGAATCAGACCTCCTCGGGCAGGACCGTCCTTCTTTTGGAGCAGGCACGGATGTCACTACTGCGCCACAAATATGACGGGTCGGCGCGTTTCGATGAGAACTCGGCAGCTCGCTGCACCTTGCAAGATCCCTCATCTTCGATTTTCCCGAGTACCAGCAGGAGAAGAAGGGCTGTCGCGAGCAGACAAAACATTTGCAATGCCGTGGTCTGCCGCGATGGGCGATAACACAGCAGATTGCCACATTCACATGAAAGGGAGCTGACGTGTGTCGGATGCGTCCACCACTTCGCGATGCTATCCGCCCTCACTCGGGGGGTGCCTCCCTTTTACTCACGCGGCCTACTCTCGCTGCCTCGTCCCCAGGCGCGTCACAGCCGCGGCTGTTACAGGAAAAAGTGGGGGGGATGGAATAAAGTTTCTGTGAAAGTGCGGGTGTCGCAACACCCGTAACACCCGCGGCTGCAACGCGCCTGCTCGTCCCTAGCGCCTCCGTCACTCGTCTCGGTCAGCCCATGCACGGCACCTGGGTCTGTCCCGTGACCTCCTGCCTGTGAGCCTTAGAGGACACTTTACCTGGCCTCAACGTGCACCTAGAACTGGCACAGGTGCCGTCGTGGCGTCGCCGCTACTTAGTGGCGAATGTGTCTTCCTCTGTGGGGTTTGCATGATCTGCCCGTGTCCGCGTGGGTTTTCGCTGGGTACTCCGGTTTCTTCTGACCGTCCAAAGACATGCCGTCTAGGTTAATTGCCCTGCCGGAGAAATTGTCTCCAATGCCCTGCGATGGACTGGCGTCCAATTCCGGGTAACATATAGCTCAGGGGTTTTCAACATTTAGCACCTCAAGGCCCACTTGGGTCTAGTCTCCACGGACCACTCGGTGGCCGTCATGGTCCACTTGTGGGTCGCGACCCACGGGTTGGGAATGGCGAATATAGCCCTCCCTTATGCCCTCTATCTGCCGGGATAGGCTCCAGTATTCTGCGGCCCTTTACAGAATTGAGCAGATAATCGCCTGTATAGTTAGCCTTTATTCAACAGTGGATTGATTGATTGATTGTGGCAGCTGCTTATGATGACAGAGAATATATACACAAATAGTGTGGACATTGGAGTTTGTCTTGCGGGGGACTGTTTAAGGAAGCATCATCAGGGTATGGCCCTGCCTTGCGCCCTGTGTGTGCTGGGATAGGCTTATTGTATCATATACGTATTATAATATATATGTATTTCCTAACAAGGGGTTCGAGAACATATTTTAAGAACCAAAGGGGTGCAGGTTAAGAACCCCTGCTGTAGACGGTCGCCGGTTTAAGATTCTTCGAAAAGATAAATAACCGAATTTTGGTGACACAGATAATGACCCTGGCGGCAAAGCCAGGGTCATGAACGACACGTGTCGTTCATTTCAATACAGTCACAACAGCATCTGCGAACCTGGCTTTTCACTGCAGGCCGCAGCCCCCCGAGCCTCTGTGATCCGAGCGAGGCCCCCCTCTGCAACCAATGATTACGTGCACCTGCTCACAACACCCACCGTTATTATGAAGGCGAGCAGCTGTTCGCCAATGAGCGCCGGGGCTTTCCAACTCCGCGGGGATGAGTTCAATTGATTCTGTCCCGTAGTTACCTCTGCCGCTAATTGCCCGCAGCCCTGCACGGTTTTCTTGCTGTCCTCAGATAAGCTACGGACGTCGATATTAATGTTTCATATCCAGAACTTCTCTTATCCACAACCCTAATATGGGCGAATACTCGTATTACCGATGGCCCTATGATTTCGACTAGCAGAGTGCCCGCCCTAAGGGCGATCTTATTTCACGTGTCTTGAGACGTTTTTTTCTGACATGACTGCTTTGACCTGGATGTATTCCTGGATAAAGGTGGAAGAGTGCTTCAATGGGCCCCTTGTCAGGCAAGCGGTTTAGAAAATGGATGGATGGAGTGCTCAAAATGGTTGATGGCAGTGAAACAGTGGGAATTTAAAGTTGAAATAAGACATAAAAGCCTTGATTTTGTGCAGCTGAAATTTGCGTCAATGAAACACTCGAACCCCGGGCTCTTAGTGCGGACACACGTAAAACGCTTGCTTCACTATGTTTAGCGTCCAACATTATCCACAATGTTTTACCTTGAATTTGTCGAGTACATTTCACGGATAACATCGCGGATAACAGGATCTGTGACATTCTTGTCGCACATCAGCGCAGATAAGAGTTGTTTCCTTGTATACACTGTTTACGTGATACACAGACAGACGGTCTGACCAGCTTAGATGCAATGACGCATTTCACAAAGCAATCTTCTAAGTGTAACAAAAGCAGAAATGACCAGTTTCAGACCGCAGTTGTTACAGCCCAGTGTGTTTAACCTGCTGGTGGCTCTTACGGTCGCAATGCAGCTTTAGCTTAAGGAAGGTTCATACACATAGGATGAGTATTAGATAATTTTTTCGTCAGATATCAGATGTTTAGGCCAAATTTATTTTATTTTATGTTGTATTAAATGCAATGTATGCGATTAAACGTTCATTGTTTATGCACTAGATGTAATCATTCAAAATAAATTTGAAACAGTAATATATTTTAAACGAAAAAATAAATCAGTTATTATTTTTTTTAACTCATAAAAAATATACTGCAGTAATTGCATTAATTTAAATACAAGTGATGTCACTGTCAGTGGGAAAAGCAGCGTGTCGCGTAGGAAATGAGGGCATCTGCCCAGAGCGCAAAGCTGTAGGGTGTTCAGCAAGTGTTATGAATGTATTTGTAGTGGGGAACACATCGACACATGAGCCACGTGACGGGTAACAAATGATAGTAAATGACAGGGTGATTACCAGATAATTACTCTCAAGGGGCGTTAAATTCCTCCTTTGCCGAGGGTGCCATTTATGTTGAAGCTGCCTCTGAGTACCGCTGCCAATTGTGCATAATTTAGCTCCGGCGGTAACGGTGGTTTCACATTCAACCTCTCGGTGACTAAATCCACGACACTTGCGGCCACTAGCCACGAAGTGGAAAATTGAGGTGACATCATCGGTTTCAACGAGTTCTCAAACCTCACCACAGCGCTGCGGCCTGGACATCAGCATCGTCCGTTTGTGAATACTGGCCTTCACGGTGGCCTGTAGCCGGCGAGGGAAGATATGTGCTGACCGCGAGATGGATAGTCTCTATGCATCAGAAGGTCATACAACGAATTTACACTATTAAATTGTGCAATGATGAAACATTTACCATGATCATAAAGTAAACAGCAACACCAGTATTACACGGGACAAAACTATATCAATAACTCGAAGAAATTAATAAGAGACAAAGCATTGCAAATGTTAGAGTGAGATGGGAATAAGTTGATGAAGCTTATTGCGTAATGACAGGAAAGAGCGTATGCAGACCTTGAAACCACCTATCAAATTTTACAATTGCAGCTAGGCGGAAAGTTTAATTTTAATTGGGATCTAAGGTGGCTCATCGAAGGTATGATATAGTGAATTGACTGGAGAGGTTGACCCACGAATGACAATCAAACGCCACTCGGCCAGACCCCAATTCTGAGCCAAGTCTCGCTCATATTCGCACAACGCCAAATGTAAAGTGTCAAAGCTCCAACACAACTGCTGCTCGAGACGTTTCTTTACCCCCATAACACTTCCGTTCAGTTATAAGGCAGGATTTAGAAAGTCAATAGCACGATTGTTTTTCTTGACTTTCCTTTCCCCCGCAACCATCTCGATAGTGCGATTTGTAGCATTTGTCTTGACTTGTTGCCCCATGACTTCACTCTATTCTCGTTAAGCAAACATTTAATATGCTCCACCGGGCTCCGTGTAACTGGAGACACACTCACGAGCATGAGCGCTCGGGCGCCCTATCTCCCTCGCCCACAACGCAGTCTCCATCACCCCTCCTCTCAGCCACCTACCCTCTGTGATCTACATTTAGTTCCAGCACCCCTGATTATTTCCCCTGCTCTCTATTACAGCTTGATTACAAGTTATCAGGATCAGTGTAGCGTTACAGGACAAGACGGGGACACATGGCCGTATTGCTTTAGCGTTTTTTGTTGTCCGGTCTTCATAGGTGCTCGCTAACAGCACAACCCTACAGGTTATTAAGTCTGTATGGGGGATCTTCGTCTTTGGTCTTACACTAGCCCCATAGCTTCAGGGGCCTGAGCCCCCCTCTACCGAAGGATCAGACCAACTCGCTTCTGAATCCTCACAGTTCGGTGCAGGGGTGCGCCTCCCAGCATTTATAGAGTGCCTTTCATCTATTTATAATGGAGCAAGTGTTTGTATGTATGTGTGTATTGTGCGGAGATGAAACATTAGCCATAATCATAAGGTAAACGGGAACACATAGTGTTGCACAAGACAAAAATGTCCAATAATTCCAATAAATTGCTATGAGACAAAGCAGTGCAAACGTTTAACAGTAGGATGGGAATATATTGAAAAAGCTTATTGCGTAATAGAATAAAAAACCGCATTCATCCCTTGAAACCACCTATCAATTTGTACGATGACAGCTAGGCAGAAATGTTAAATCCAATTGGGGTCTAAGGTGGCTCATCGAAGGTAGTGAGTGACTGTAGCTTCAAGCTCACGGCAATGTTGTTCCAAAAACGAGGGGCAGCCGTCACAATAGCTTGTTCCCCAAATGGAGCCAAACGTGGGACATCGCGGCGGGCGATGTGCGGTACGAGAATTGCTCTGAGGAGCTGCTCTTTCGGGATAGCCGTGTCGAGCATTCCTTCTCTTGTCTGCTTCGCGACGTTTCGCCTCCCACGTTGGAGGAATCGTCAGGCTAATGAGTCGTCATTAGCGTCATCTTTAGCCGAATCATGCCTCCACAATGGCAGGCGAAACGTCGCGAAAGTGACCTTCATGTGAAAGGCACTCTATAAATGCTATTACTATTATTATCGAGCCGTGAAAACCTACATGAAAACAACGCTTGGTACAAACCCCGAAAAGAGGTCACAAATACCGTACGGCACAAGCCTGACAAACCTACGTGGCAGGTCAGCGTTACTTCGTTCGAAGAACATCTGTTGCAGCGATATTAAGCACTGACACCGACGTTTGCGGACAACGTGGCTTTGCAATTCTATTTCGAGGTCGGTTTTGCATCGAAGACTTGCGGTCCAGCTTCGTACTTAGGAAACATCCTAATTTGTTTTTGCCATGACTCATTGTGAGTTGAACATCAAAGGCGGTGGACTGTACAGTGCAACGGATAAGGTTACGTTGTGCTAAAAAATATGTTTTCACATGACATTTTGGCAGGCGACTTGTTTTTCTCGTTTCGGTTGAGCACCAACGTTCCCATACGCCTGGCTGCCCGGCCATACAGCATGATTCGCACGTCTCTTTTTTTTTCTGAATCTATAAACAAGCAAATATATATGAATAGTTTAAGACGGACATTCGTCACGGTGTAGGACGTAGAGAGAATGTTGGCATCTCCTCGCTTCAAACGAGCAGCAGCACGGTGCTCATGTCACCGGCGTCCCGGAGCCCGTGGTGGAAATTGTACGTTCCTCAGGCAGGGATCACAGTATTTATTAAATGACTACTACAATAATAATACTGTACAACTACCAATAATAATGCAGGATAATAGTAAAAATAATACCCTAAGCATGTTTAGAAACAATGTATGCTTCACAGGAGCCTTGAGAATGCAGTACGAGTGCTATACTTAATTTAATCGAATATTTATTCATGCATAGTTTTTTCTTGTCTGTTAAACGGACATTCGTTGACCGAGTCTTCGTCGAAAGAGGTCTGCCTGTATACAGCAGCATCAACCAGAAACAAGCCATGCTATCCTCTACTTAGACACAGGCGGGCTTGGGCAACAATGATGACAATGTCAGTGCTAAGCTATGGAACCAGGGGTGAAAGTAACTTAACTTTCTTACCCTTATGGTCGTATCGCAACCCCCTTTCCCGCCTGTGCTGTACCGAACGCTTTGACAACTTTCTTACTGGTACGCCGTACTGGGCCGTATCGGCTTACTTTCACCTCAGTGTGGAATGCTACAGAGAGGACGTCCACCGCGAGATGGAGCGATGGAACGAGCTCGTGTGCAGGTGTTCCGTGCATCGCTTCGTCGCAGAACCATGAGAGACGGCGAATGATTGGGGAGGCATTCATCCCGCAGTGGATTAACACTGGCTGATAGAAATAAGTGTATTATCACGGCAGAAAAATAAACGGTGAGCTTGCAAAGCTATGAAAGTGAGATTTACTGCGCTAGAACAAATGTGCGATAGTGTTGGTTACCTCGTGAAAAAGTGTCACGGTCATTTCACGCACACAGAAGTATTTTTCTCCAGGAAGAGATTTACCGTAAGCCTATTGTTGTTTCGCTCTATCTCCCCGGTGAATCTTGCTCCTATTTTGTTAATGGAGCGCGTTTAAGGAAGTCATTTGCTCCCCTCATTCAGTTTCCGTAAGCCCAAAATGTCTCTCGTGGCTGTGCGGCAATAATGGCGAACAGAGCGTCATTCCTTTCCACCTCGCACCCATCTCACCAAACGGATAATTTTCGTCCTGGGCGGAGGACCTTGTTTGGTAAACAATGCGTTTCCTACTTGC
>JAZEWU010000010.1:7277089-7312589 GCA_036362915.1 Geotria australis
AGCAGCAGCAGCAGCAGCAGCGAATCTTTGGACTGTGGGAGGAAACCGGAGTGTATGGCAAAAAGTTACATGGTCACAGGGAGAATATGCAAACTCCACACAGGAAGGCACCCGAGTTGGGAATGTATTTGATGTAACAGAACACGCAAAACTTGAGACTTTCTCACCAGATAGATAGATACATGTTTATTATTACAGCAGAAAAATACCCAGTGAGCTTGCAAGCTGTTTACGGGACTCCTGCGACACAACAAACATGCGAGTTGCTGACAATTATTAAAATATATACAAGATTCATAAATAACCAACATTTAAATCAACCAACATAAAAAAAGCTTTACACATAGGATTGCACACATTTTTCAAGTAAAAATAGTCCAAAATACATTGCACACCCTTTTTTAACTTCCAAATAACCATATAAGATTAAGGCTGTGCATTGCGATAGTGAAAAAAACTAAAGCATATTAAGAGTAAACATAATCAACGTTAAGACGGAAGAGTGCAAAAATTTTGAACCTTTAGCACACGAATCAAGATTAGCAGTCACAACTAGGCAGAAATTTCAATTCTAACTGGGATCTAAGTTTAGTAATGGACGGTTGTGACAGCTTCAAGCTCATGGTTATATTGTTCCAGAATCCAGGCAATCCAAAGTAGAGCGTATTTTTAATGACTGTTAAAGGGGCCACAAATAGTGGCTCCAAAGAAACCCACGTGTCCCGTGTGGTTTTACTGATGGAAAAAAAACAAACGGCGTGACCTGGAGTGTAACCACACACTCGTGGAATATCGAGAAATGAGCCGTGCATGACCGGGCAGATGATGACATCAGACACCAACAAGTTGTATTTTTTTTAGGGAAAAAAGCCAACAACTTTCGACTACCCTCCGCAGAAAAAAAAATTCTCATAAGCTGTTAATCTTCAACATCTGTGACTTCCTCCGCAACTGATAACCACTTGTGTGGCTGTGGAATTTGGGTGTAATTACAGGCAAGGGCTGTGCCGGGGACATCCCACGCCCCGATCCACGCCATGGGCAAGAGGTCACGGTTGTGTTGCCTTGAATTGGCTGCTCACAATAGTGACTTTTCTTGGGAAGGCCGCACGTAACTAATTTCCTCGGTCATTTGTTTTCTGGAAGCAGAAATACACTGTGAAAAACAACGGTAGTTTTGTTGAGGTCACGTGTTATTTTGACATGTTTACTTCGTGTTGATCTTTGTGACAATACTCATATAGTCCTTTAAAAATATAACTTTCATAACGTCCTCAGTTAACGTGCCCTCTGTGTCTGTAATTGCCAAGTGCGCTGATGAAGTTTTAGCGAGACCATAACATAACACATAACTTTCCAGGCAGCGTATTCTTCAGACTGTTATTATTAAGAGCTCACAGTTTACATTCTCACTTGACTTATCAAAGCTATAACGCTGTGTTTGTGAGCGATGGGTTTTATGTTGCTGTTATCAGCAGCCAACGTGGTTAGATTTCTCACTTGAGTTATCAAAAACACATTTTGTTTTGTCCTTGGTCCATTAATTCTTGTGATCCTTTTTTTTTTAGAGAAAACCTGTTGACTTAGATTAGCAAAAAACCGCAAATGTTCACTTTTACTTTGCAGTTTTAGAAACAGTATTGACATAACCTCCAATTTATAAGACGCTCGGAAGAGTAAGACGCACCACATTGCAAAGGTATTAATTCGAAAAGTGAACGACTTAGAGGTGCGATATAAACTAATTAGCTAGCGCCGACTAAATAAACCTCACGACAAATGTACCTTTTCGCTCTGCCCTGTAGTCGGGCCATTTCCCAAATCGTCCGACGTCGATACAGGACAGTGTCGCGTATTTCAGCGTCACATACCCACGGTGACCAGCCGCACACACCCACTGCAGGATCGGTGCACGGTTATGTAACTATAATTTTCTCTAGAAGTTCACAAATCTGACCTTTTGCAGTTAGTGATTTATTCCCAATCTCATGCCGACTCGCTCACTTTAAACGCACACTGAAGCAGGTTGCACAGTATTTTTGCCCAGTGACATATTTGTACGCGGCGTAACTGTCGTTTTTAGAGACGTTCGCGCACCTGACCCTTTCACATATCGGCCGATAACTCAGTCCACAGCGAGACGGATATGCTACATTGCACTGTACATGTTTCTGTCATGGCGATGTCAGTGCTGATGTTGGCGATGGCTGTTACAGTTCTCTGTCAATTATTTGGTTAAAAAAGTGTTCGCTTTTTGGAACTTTGTGCACATTCTGCCTCCAACAATTTGAGTGATTCTAAAGAGCAATGGTTCTTGAGAAATATTTGGGCCAAATTATAGACACTGACACTTTTTACAATCCACCAACATTTTTTTTGGGAAAATATATCCCAAACAACCATAACGCCTGGTGATGCTTCTAACGCGAGAGGCGAAACGTCGCGAGGGAGCGATGGAGATTTCTCGACACGGCTATGCTGAAGGAACAGCTCTGAAGAGCAACCGTCATGCATCGAGCTGTGAAAACCCACATCAGTGTATATCCCAAACAAGCAAAGTGCATGGAGCTGGACTATAATTCTGCCCCGGACACGCATACCATTGGGACGAGGCCTCAATCTAATTTCACTTGTTATTTTCCGTTCATATGGCAGATAAAGCAAGTAACAATCACCAGTTTCAGGATGTCCCTGTTACGTGCGGTATACGAATTGGCAAGCAGGCCGATACCAAAAAGCACGCGGCATCTGAAATCAAACACCCTTTAACCTTTAAAATCTCGGCGCATATTTTTGCGTGTCCCACCCAAGGCTGAAACCCAAGAGCCGAGTGCCGCTGACGCCGTACCCTGACATTAACGTTCTTGGCCTCGTAATGAATGTGCGGCGAGTGTCAAGGTGTGTGTGCCAGGTGAGGCAGCGACGACAAAACACGCTCGCGCTGTCTCCCGCCGCTCATCCTCGCCCCTTCTCCGTGCTCTCGAATATTTTGACAACCGAAAAGTCGTCGGTTCATCGCGGTGTTGGTGTTACCCGTGTGGCTGCGATATCTGTCGCGTATCTTATAGAAGGTATTCACTCGGCCCGCCGCGATATTGATTTGCACCATGAGATAAGACGCTATATACGTCACGATGTGACAACTGTTGCGGTACCAGTTGCCCTTAGCTTTGTAATTGTATTTCGTGAAGCTGGCACGGTGGCGCGGTGCGTAGCGCTGCCGCCTCACAGCAAGAAGACCCGGGGTTCGAATCCCGGCTCGGGTGCCTTTCTCTGTGGAGTTTGCATGTTCTCCCCGTGTCCGTGTGGGTTTTTGCGGAGAATTCCAAAGACATGCTGCTGCATAGGTTAATCGGCCTGCTGACTAAATTACCCCCGGTGCCCTGTGATGGATTGGCGTCCCATCCTGGGTATAGCCCTGCAGTGCACCCTGTGTCTGCTGGGATAGGCTGCGGCTCACCGCGACCCTGTAAAGGATTAAGCGCTTTCAGAAAATGGATGGATGTGTGTGCAAGTGTCCGAGTGTGTGAGTGTGCTAGAATATGTGTGCAAGGTTGATCCCAGTGTGTACCAGTGTGTGTGCGTGTGTGCAATTGCACATGTGTTTAGTTAGTCCATGTGTGTGCAGCGCTTTGTGACCCTCGGGTGAAAGGCGCTCTATAAAATGCTATTATTATTATATGTTACTGGTTGGTCCGTGCTTGTGCGCAATATCTTCCGACACAGCTGGTGGATGGATGACAGTGTTGTGCCTGAGCCAGCATTGGCAGATTTACTTTGGAATATTTCTCTATATTAGGCATTAAAAAATTCAAACTCCCTTTGCCCCGTAAAATCCCGAGGCTGAGGGTAAAAATCGCTCGTCTTTAAAGTTGTGCCAACCCCCAGATCTGTGCGGGGATTTGCAGCATTTTAGAATTGCTGCCAGTTCTTACAATTGAGAAAAAAGCCTTGTACATCGCACAACATTACTGTAATAGGAACACATTTGTTAGTTTCTTTTGCTTGAACAAAATAAATATATATATACATATCCTAAACATGTTTTAATGTACGGACGAAAACGACTTAGTTTTTGCCATTGTCTTAATATTGCCAATTTATTAAATAAGACTACGACTATGATCGCTTCGTTTAGACAGGCATTAAAACATTACGAATAACTTACAATGTTTCTGCCTGCAAAATTGGCCTTTTGTGTGTTACCCTCAAAACTTTTTCACCAACTCTCTAAACTTTAAAACGCCCCTAGATCAAGATAGGAAAAACAAAATCACGACATCAATGTCACCTTTTGGTTAAACCACACAAAAACCTTTTTTAATTTTAGCGAGCACAGTCTTCATGGGAAGAGAGTCGAATGCAAGCCACTGTAATGAAGTTATTGTTATTGGCATTTCCTTCGATGTTTATCAAAACCGTTCCTTCTATTCGCTTCGAAATGTCACCATATTTGTCTTGGGTACTGCCACAAGAACTTCTTTAAAACATTTGGCGACAACGTGCAAGACGCACGCTCG
The DNA here is from genome assembly GCA_036362915.1 of Geotria australis. Lineage (NCBI taxonomy): Eukaryota > Metazoa > Chordata > Hyperoartia > Petromyzontiformes > Geotriidae > Geotria > Geotria australis. The sequence continues at coordinate 7,281,610 of JAZEWU010000010.1, forward strand.
CATGCACGCACATGCGCACGCAACACAGACCCACAAAGACAAAGATCCCCCGTATAGCCGTAACAGACTGTAGTGTCAAGTACCGTTAGCGAGCGAGTATGAAGCCCCGGCCGCTTTTGTCTCCCTAGTGGCGATGCTTCCACATCGCATCAGGTACTAATTTGAGGCTGAGTGGACCTAGGGGAGGCCCAGGACCGGTTCATAAAATCGTCACTGGTGTTGGCCCTGAGCGGGAATCGAATTCGGGTTGCCGGGTTTGTAGCACAGCGCGCGAAGCACTGAGTTACCACTCACCTACACAGCACAGACCCGCACACAGACACAACAAAGACATACATACTGCTGCCTAAGTTGAAGGTCCTGACTAAATTGCCCCCGGTGCCCTGATTTGTTGTAAGTTGCTTACCTCTCTCAGCTACACAGCTCAACGGTTCCTTCCAGCTTCCATAAAAAAAAAAACTGACTGACAGCAAGTGGCCACCAAAACCATCAAACCGTTTAGAAAAATGCTATACATACAGTAATTATGGTCATACATAAATAAATATATAACGCCGTAATAACGTCTTCTTGTCGAGTTCTCTGCCCGGGGGCAGACGAATCGGTTCAAGTTTCTCGCATCTTGTCTGATCTTGAAATTGTCCCTTTGTTACCCGCCGACCCCCTTCAAGTTATCAAGCAGCTCCGTCCTCTCCATGCCTCGCGGCCTACCCCCCCAGCACGCTTACAGAGCGATGCGGCTCAAGCTTTGTGGTATGGGGGGGTGCAGTTCTCTGGTTTGGGGGTCGGGGGCTATGGAGGGTTGAGCGAGGGAGGAGGATTGCTATGGAGTGCCTGTCCAGGGTGGTGGTGGGGGCACCCGGAGGCTGGCCAGGTAGGGGTTCTGGGGTCGTGGGGCATCTGGAGATAGGGGTCCGTGCTCCGTTAACGCAGCTCCCCCTGGATGTCCGTCAGATTGATGGTTGCCCTTCAGAGCTGTTCTTTCGCGATTGCCGTATCACTGAGCGCTATCCCTCCTCTCTCACTCGCCACGTTTCGCCTCCCACGTTGGAAGCATCATCAGGCGTTAACGTGGCAGACGAAACGTCGCGAGGTAGATAGGGAGGGCGCTCAGTGACACGGCTGTCCCGAAAGAACAGCTCTGAAGAGCAACCGTCATGAATCGAGCCGTGAAAACCTACACCAGCACGTCACTCAGATTGTATTTGAGCTGGAAGGAACCGTTGAGCTGTGCAGCTCTCTTTGACAGTTGTCAAGCGGGGAGGGGGAAGCACGGTTTTGAACATCTCCGGGCGCCGGGGGCAATTTAGCGAGGACAATTACACCCGAGCCGGGATTCCACTCCGCTGCCGGCCCGCGCCGCGTGTCGCTCGGTGACTGACGACGTGTCGCTGCCCGTGTCTGCGAGCGTCTTCGGTTAGAACGTGAAAATTAAACTTAAACAAATTAAGAGGTGTAGCGGTGAGTAGCGCTGCCGGCTCACAGCGAGAAGCCTCCGGGTTCGAATCTCGGCTCGGATGCCCTTTCTCTGTGGAGTTTGCATGTTCTCCCCGTGTCCGCGTGGGTTTTCGGTCGGCACTCCGGTTTCCTCCCACAGTCCACAGACATGCTGCTGCCTAGGTTAATTGGCCTGATGACGATTCAAAAGCATGATGATGCCTCCGCCGTGGGGGGCGGAACGTCGCGGAGGCGAGAGGAGGAATGCTCGATACGGCTATCGCGGAAGAGCAGTTCTTTTTTAAAAAATAAATGCTCATACATCGAGCCGTGAAAAACCTACATCAAAACATGAAGTGTATTAAAATACAGGGCAGCATTGTGGCATCGGCCTTTACATTACTAGCGCGTCCTATCATTTGCTGTGGCAACGGAATTACAGCAATGGGTGAATTTGAGAAAGGTTAGTCTTGTGGGCCGCATAATGAATAATGTCACTGGGGCCGTATAAATGCGTCGCGCCATCGCAGATCTTTCAATGGAACCGCTCTGCGTAACTACAGCAGAACTTTGTTGCCAAAGATAAAACAACCGAATTACGGTTTTCTAGTTGGTCTAAAGAGCAATTCTCATACATCGACAACCTGCATCGATATATCAGATTTGTACGTCACGACCGTTGAAACCTACGGATAAAACAACGACTGTACACTGATAACTACGCGCGTATCTTTAGAACGGCCAGCATACGTTTTTGTTTTCGGGAGCATGTATACGGTAGAGTAGATATGTTATGCAAAAATATATTTGGATTTAACTGTTTCATGAAAAGTAACCGGCTAATACCCTTGATGTTCCAAAATTACACCGTAGGAAGCATGCCGCACAACTTCGTCATTAAAGTAGATTTACTGTTCAAACCGTGTGTATATATATAACAAAAACCCACAGGAGTAACATTTAGAATGCAATTCTACAGCGTAATCCTTCCTTATATAGCGACTCATAGCTGTTATATGGTAACAGAGATGCCGCCATAGTGAAATGCACACTGGATTTGCAACCCAGAGGGTGCGAGTTCAACCTCCCGTTGTGGCAGCTGCAACAATGGGGCAAGTTTCGATCCCTCTCCCATCCCTGTCCACCCAGCCACATACATGCATTCACCACAGTTGGTAAATCGGCAGGTGCCATGTGGTGGGGTATAGTGTGGGTATTCCCACTTGTCAAGACCCGACGATCGACTAATTCATTGCACTGTGGCATCATCTCTCTATCAGCGTGGTAGAGTTGGGCTAAATATCCTCCAGAGGGGCTCATTCTGTACCTTCCTTAATAATAATAATTTAACATTTATAGCACGCACCTATCCATTCACTGTCGAGGGTACTCATTCGACGAGAGAACGACTCAGAGGCGCGAGGAAAGAGCAGAGAGGCGGAGGAGGCAACAAGGCGGTGTTGCCGGCGCCATATTGCCACACACTGCTACCCATATATTATGACGTTCTCGGCCAAATAATTAATGAGTGGTTTTTTTAACACTTAAGCGGAGGCCCTTCCACCGGCAGTGGCATTGGCACGGAATTGCAGGGGCTGCACCTTTACCTTCGCAAAATAACACAAGTGGCATGTCATTCGTCTTGTGATATTTTTATAAAAGCGATGCATTCTTTGTTGACGACCAACGCAATCTTAAACTCTAAATACGATCGTGAGCGATTAAAACAAAGTCAAACGAGACGCCTTAACGCGTGTGCTGGTTGCTAGGTGTCAGTGTTGTCAATGTTATTTTGCAAGTTGACAAGTACCTTTTGTAAATTTATCAGTATTATCTTCAAAACAACAGCAGAGCAAGTTGGCATCGTGTAACTTTCTCATGGATACTGTGAGCTATGATGTCTTTCAAACGTTTTATTTTTATTCCATTGCAACAAAGCCTTCTTTGATAGAACGTCACTTTTCATAGCATCTTTTATGATGGAGATGTTTTGATACCAGGCCATTTGTGGCCTGGATTAGGAGGAGAAAGAGCCAAAAATGATGTCACACAAGTGGCACTAAATACTCAGTTTAAGTATCTTAACACCCAGTGAGTCATACATCTGTATGTGATGATTAAATCAGGTTCACACTTGACTTTGTCTAGTTTCAAAATATTAGTGGATGTATAATTTTTGAAGGGTTGCTGCTGTCGTTTCATGGTTTTCACATTTTCAATCCCGCCGATGCCGATTGGATCTCTGTTTAGTGGTCACCGTTTAAATCCTTGGATTTTATTTGTGAGGTTATATAAACATGTACCGGGCAGTGTCTGTTCAGTGGTTACCACTGCGCCTCACAGAAAGAAAGTCCTGCCCGAGTCAGTTTTATCCCCGCCTCGGGCGCCTCTCTGTGTGTAGTTTGTGTGTTCTCCCTCTGTTCTGCCTGGGTTTCCTCTGGGTTCTCCAGAGTAACAAATAAAAACACCCGTTAATGAATTCGCCGATAACATCGTAATAATGGTTGCTGAACAGCAACCATCATGAATCTAGCCGTGAAAACCTACATCAGTACAATACATGATTTTGTTAATTTTATTCACGTTGCATTTGTAGATCAATTGGTGGACATGGGCAGTCAACTTCATATGCACAGTACGGTATATATAAACATCAAATGATCCACAAGTGCATTTAGAGCCAGACTAAAGCACCTTACGATCCGATGTTAATGCCCGAGGCTCAAAAAGCCGGATGATGCACCTTGAAGGTTTGTAGGGTTTAATGCTAATGCCTAAAGCTCACAGAGCCAGACTAAGGCATCTTTTGGATTCTCATGCTTTAATGCTAATACTTGCAGGATTTAGACAGCCAGTTTCAGCAACCACAGCATCATATCGTACAATATACAGTTATTCTTTACCTGCTGTCCTTACAGAGAACTTCAGTAAACTGAATAAGTGAATGTTACACGTGAAAAATAATTGACAATTAGAATGTAGAGCGCCGATTCAAAAATAACGACTTCTTCTTTGCGATTCTTCGAAGCACGATGGTCAGCTTCTGGACATCGTTGTCTTTCAGCTCGGCCTCGAAGTGTTTTTAAATATCCTGACGGGACTTCTCCCTGTGAATAGTTACACAACGAGATGTAGTGAAAGTGGATGGGGGAGATACATTGCCGCTGTAAGGTGCACCTGCAGGAAACGGAATAAGACGTTGCCGAGTAATGTTTGTAAATCACGGAGCGAGTGACATTCAAACGCGCGCCCCGATCGTGTGTTTGTAATTTACAAAGTAGCAAAACTCAGTGTGAAGGTGCTGTGCTGCTGTGATAATGTATTACAGCAAAAGCTCGATTTAACGGAGTAATAGCAGGGAAAGGGTGTCTGAAAGTCCGTTAAATCTGGATGTTTATGTGACGATCTCATATATAGACTAAAGACCGTATGATGGTTGCTCTTCAGAGCTGTTCTTTCAGGATAGCCGTGTCGAGCGTGGAAGGCTTCCAACATGGGAGGCGAAACGTCGCAAGGGAGAGATCGAGGGCGCTCGACACGGCTATCCCGAAATAACAGCTCTGAAGAGCAACCATCACGAATCGAGCCGTGAAAAGCTACATAAATATTACGAACACCATTAAACAGAGCAATACATGCATCCAAAAGCAGCAATCAAAACACCAACATAAAAAAATAAGATTCAATTATCTGCAATGCATGCCGCTGCCTCGCAAGTAGCGGACAGCGTCCGTTGCTTATATGGAGGTTTTTTTCTCTGATAAGGGAGTTAAAAACACATCCTCGGGGGTCGGCAGAACGTTGCGTGTCTTGTTCTCAAAAGTCTTCACCTCCCCTTCCACAACAACAACAACACTAATCTGCTTCGCGTATAACGCCGCACACCGTAGCAGCAGTGATGCAAGATGCAGCCCCTCGTTATGTTATTATTTGCTTATTACGACCTCGTCCTGTGACACGCTACCAAAGCCCCCGTTTTCTCCGTGCATGTCATTAGGAGAATGGATACATTCTTCCAAATCCTCACCGGCGGTGTCACGCTCCGAGGTGAATCATTGGGACTGTTGCACCGCTCGCTTTTGTGGCGCGTTCTGCTTAAAAAAAAAAAAAGCGGAAAGTGCCGGCTTTTTGGGTTCTCCGAGTGAAAGGGTTGAATAACTGAGTGTAATCTTGAGATATTCATGTTTCGACAACCACAATACTTAGCCCTATCTGGACTGCTACAAATTATTTGGTAAGTGTGCCTAATAGGCGCCTGCTTCCAAATAGCTGCCCATTAATACTCATGTCGCTTGGCATTTTAAGAGACATTGAGATAAGTGGAGGCTTATTTGAGGGCAAATGGGATGTGTTCCAGTGAAAACAAGAAACTGAATTGAAAGTTCCAACTTCAATCCAGAACGAATTACTTCTTACACATTAGAGGCACTAAAACAAAGTGTGATGGAGCCACAAGGTTATTTGCATGAGTACCCATGTGGAGCTTTATTAATAACAATGTTATGATTGAGAATTGCTCTCCAAAGCGGTTCTTTCTGAATAGCCGTGTCGAACGTTCCCTCTCTGAACGCCGTTCCAAACACCTGAAGACGCCTCCAGGTGTTTGGAACGTCGCGAGGGAGAGATGGAGATCGCTCGATACGGCTATCCCGAAAGAACAGCTCTGAAGAGCAACCATCAGTTTTGAGTATACTCCAATATTATGACTATGGACCTTGATTCACCATCACTTGATTTATTAAACTAACAATGCATCATCCGTCTTTCCTGAACGGAAAAACATGCATGCATGTTGTAGGTTGTTGATGAGACCACTACTGTTTACTTAACTCGAGCCATGAAAACGTACATCTATACTCAAAACTGTACTGAAAAAATCTTTCACAGCTCGATGTATGAGAATGGCTCTTTCGGGATAGCCGTGTCCAGTGTTACTCCCTTCGACACGTCTACCCGGAATGAGCAGCTCTTGCGAGCAATTCTCATCCTCAAAATTCCTGTCACATGGCCGGGCGTCCATTTCTCATCGCAGTCTCTCCGCACAACAGCTCCCCGCCAGAGCACGGAATGCAATCCAATTTCAGGCGAGCCACCCAGATCTGGACGCAGATACTCTGCTGGCTTATAAGGCTGAGGACACGTGGCCCATGTGCAGAACAGATCTGTCTCACATGGGCTCCATTTACACCACGAAGATGGCTGCGAGCAGCCTTAAATTAACTTTTCCACGATGCAGGGCCGTGTGTCTGAAGGGAAATGACCCCCCCAGGCACATTCTATGAAGGATGTGGTCATACTGCTCTCGGTCTATGGCTGTTTTTGTCTGTCTCTCTCTCTCTCTTTCATATCGTTTCACGCGTTTCACGAGTTCAATAATAATCCTTGTTTACGTGAAAATTCTGATCTCGCGCATGGCAATGTGCTCCGGAGCTCAATGCCGCTTCTCGAGGTCTGATCGCCACTCCGAGAGGGCTTTAAGGAAGCGTTGCTGTCGTTTTGTTGTTTCTTCTCACTTTACATGGTGCTTTACTTGTTTACATGGTACTTTAGATGTATAAATATTTTCCAGTACGCTTTCTCTAGGATGGCTATGCAGTAGTAAGATCTGCGCCTTACAGAAATGAGGTCCTGCCCGAGGCAGTTGGATTACTACCTCGGGCGCCTTTCTGTGAGGAGTTTGCCCGTTCTCCCCGTGTCCGCGTGGGTTTTCGCCGGGCACTCCAGTTTCCTCCCACAGTCCAAACACATGCTGCTGCATATGTTAATTGACCTGCGGACTAAATTGCCCCCGGTGCCCCTGTGATGGACTGGCGTCCCATCCTTGGTCTAGCCCTACCTTGCGCCGTGTGTCTGCCGGGATAGGCGCAGGCTCACCGTGACTGTACAGGATTAAGCCAATTTCTGACAATAGATGGATGGATGGACTTCAGTTTCTCTTCCGACAACATACTTGTGTGCGCACGACGTAGGTGGCTGGGAGTGTTAACGCCTGTGATAGCTGCTCTGCCCCTCGCCCGGTGAGCCCCAACTGAGTGGCATGATCTTGCCCTCCTGTTCCCTTCTGTGGCTGCCGCTCCTCCACAAGTCTCAACCATCCGCAATGTGCTCCGCGTAAACCCACTTACTTTTTTCAACACCGAGACGCGTGCGGTGCGTTGTCCGACTCCAAGTGTCCCTCCTTCATTCTCTCAGTGGAATTCCAAAATTCCAAGCATGTGCTTCTCAATCCTTGTGCACTTTTCAGATGGCATTCCCCGGATGTCAGGCAGCCGTAGTGTGATCCGTGCCCACGATTTATCACGAACATAATCACGCATGCTTTCGACGTCGGAAGCGAAACGTCGCGACGGAGAGAGGGAGATCGCTCAGTGACACGGCTATCCCGAAAGAGCAGCTTGGAAGAGCAACCATCACGAATCGAGCCGTGAAAACCTACATCAGTACACACATCTATCTATCTATTGCAGGACTGTGTGGGACATCGACATAGTGGGAAATTCACGACCCACCAGTGGATAGAACATGTCTGACGATGTTGACGATGAACGTGAACAAATTTCATCGTGACCAAAGGGAACGGTTGATGTTACAATTAGACAGGGGGATCATCTGTGTTACTCAACAAGTGTGTGAGCAACGGCCGAGACGTGAATGATTATTATCATTACGCGTGTAATTCCACACACACAACCATGTGCTCATAAGTTCCTCTGTGAGCCACATGAGCGCCCGGATTGAATTGTGAAATAGCGACATCCCGGGCGGAATTTTGTATTCATTTCATGAACCATTCAGTTAATGCTATGCCCAATGTAATCTCATATTAGTTATACCTGTACGTTAAAAGTCACGAGAATTGAAGTCCGGCTCTAGTACAGTGTGGTCCAGATGTCTAGTGACCACTCATTTCATGTTTTTTTTCATAAGCCCATAGGCTTACTACGAGCCATTCTTCAGTGATTTGTGAAGCCCTATCGGCCGTCTGAAAAAAACAAGTAATGTTTCTTTAAAACAGAAATTAATGAGCAAAGGAAAGAAAATGTTAAATATCCCCCGGTGCCCTGTGATGGACTGGCGTCCCATGATGGGTATAGCCCTGCCGTACCCCCTGTGTCTGCCGGGATAGGCTCTGGCTCACTGCAATCCTCTACAAAATTAAGCGCTTTCTGGCAATGAAGGGATGGATGGAAAGAAATGTTAGGGTCAATTAACGATTAAATGGGGGTAACAAGACATCTTGACCAGCCTGTATAATGAAGCCGTATGTCCGAATGATTTCTCCATTCAAACAAGTGCGGGTCGGTGATCATCTCCCCGTATAGCCCCGATTCCTATCGTGGAAATTACACATTCCTTCGGTGGGGCACAGTCGTCCCAAAGAACAACCAGCGTTAACTGGGAGGAGGAACGCTCAACACGACTATCCCGAAAAGGGCATCTCTCAAGAGCAATTTTCATAGCTCGAGCCGTGAAGACCTCCATCAATACAGTGCAACCATCGCGACCTTTTCTCCTCCGACGTTGGAGGTATCCCGAAAGAAGAGGGTTTCAGAAACGCCTGATGATGATGATGATGCCTCCAACGTGGGAGGCGAAACACGGCGATCCCCAAAGAACAGCTCTGAAGAGCAACCATCATGAATCGAGCCGTGAAAACCTACATCACTACAGCTCTGGTATTAGTCGTAATTAAGGTAACGCTGAAACACACGGGGCACAGTCTCCCACCCTTCCTTCCAAATTCCGCTCGCCCGAGCTAGGGTTGCCACCTGTGCTGTTTTACCCAGGATCACCCTGCTTTTTGAGGCATCTGTCCTGGGAAATCAGTACGTTTTCACGGAGCAAATCATCCATTAAAAGTCCTGGTTGTCGCCAGTTACACAGGGTACAGTCCTCTCTCTTATTCAGTTTACCCCGATGCACGATATGTTCCCCTTTTTCTGTGCCTCCGAGGCGGCAACCTTAGTTCCAGCACAGTGCCAGCAAACGGCGCTGATAAACATCAAGAGAATTATGAAGGAGCACAGCAGTCATGATCCGTGAACGGGAGACTCGGTGCAGCTGCCACGCGACACTGCTTCTCAAAGGGAGGAAAACTTGGACTTGGAGAAACTTATTACACACATGTCCCCCAGCCAGCAGACAAGCTCGCTGCTCTGTGTGTGCAATTCAATACGTCAATTGTCAGTAGCACTGCTGGAGGACAGAGCGCCTCCCCTCCGCCCCCCCAAAAAAAGAAAATGGGGTGCCCGATTTCTGAGCGATGCCGCGCGTAATTGGTGTGTGTACGCGTCTGAAAAATGACTTTCTCCCCGTCAGGAGGGCCATTAATTATTAAACTCTTGAGTCATGCTTTTCACGCGAAAAAATGTCCTCGCAGTTGTGCCACTGGCGTGTGTCACGGAGAGAAAGCTGCGTTTCATCAGCGCGGCCCCGTCACTAACAGCAGCGCAGCAAACACATCCTGCCAGTGGAGTTACACGGCGATGAGACGAGATGCCACTGCACGGCCCCCATTGTCTCGTCCTCAAAAGACATAGATCCCCCGTATAGCCTTCACAGACTGTACGGTCAAGTGCCGTTAGTGAACACCTATGAAGGCCAGCAACACACCCGAGGGGGTGGTTGGCCAGCACCACGCCCGGCCGCCTTTCTCTCCCTAGTGGCTATGCTTACACACCGCACTAGGTACCCATTTGAGGCTGAGTCAACCTAGGGGAGGCCAAGGACCGGTTCGGAAAATCGTCACTGATGTTGACCCTGAGCGGGAATCGAACTCGGGTCATAGCTAGGTTTGTCGCCCAGCGTGCTCACCGCTACACCACTGCTCCTATTCCTCAGGTGTTCACAGATGTAGGTGTTCTCTCGCTGAGCAGGACATTGCAAGCCCTCCTCCCTCCGTCATCGCATTCTCGTACCCTTAGGGATTACTGTGACCGAAAATGAAACGGACTAGTTTTGTGTTTTGAATTTGTTTTAAGTCAAAGTGCCTCCCCGACAGAGGGCGGGTTATTGTAACGATTACCTACCCTGGAATCGCCATTCTGTTGTTACGTGTCCGAGCGAGATCGGCGGGATTGTCGGACTCGTGGTTCGGCCGAGTTGAGTGGATACCGGCGACGCGTTGAGACTCACAGCGTGGGCCGCAGAGGCCTGGCGGGGGGCCTAGTAGCCCCACCATGACAATGTTTTGTCCCATACATAATGTAGGTTTTTCACGGATCACTTTATGAGAATTGTTCTTAAGAGCTGCTCTTTTGGGATAGCTGTGTCGGAGTGAAGGGGCGATGAGGAGCACTCGGCACGACTACTCCCAAAAGAGCAGCTCTTAAGAGCAATTCTGATCCTCGTATAATTTCCATCAGTTGGGATATTACACACACATCAAGGCACACATTTCAAGGGTGATTCCGGTCAAAACAGATAATCACCACCAGGCTCTCGATTTCAAAAGCTGCGCTTAGTTAGATTCACAACATGATCCAATTCCAGTGATTCTTGAATGGCACGAGTCCTGTTGGAATCCCCAGCAACCTAATGAAGATTTGAACGTGACAGTTGTCGACGGAAGTTTTAATATTCCTGTAGGAATCGTCCGGAGTGGAATCGTGGGCATTAAACAGGCTCCATGGAGTGTTGGGTGTTTCTCATTTGCATCGGTTGGCCTGAGCCAGCAGTAGAACATTCTGTAGTTATTTAGTGGAGGCAGTCTCCCCATTTGGATAACCACCGAGGAATTCCTTCAAAGTGATGTAAACTCCTAAAAGGTAAAGGTGCAGCGCTGCAACGTGTTGCCCATGCCACTGATGGTGGAAGAGTCTCCACTAGTGGCGCGGTGAGTAGCGCTGCCAGTTCACAGCAAGAAGGCCCCGGGTTCGAATCCCGGCTCGGGTGCCTTTGTGAGGAGTTTGCCTGTTCTCCCCATGTCCACGTGGGTTTTCGCCGGGCACTCCGGTTCCTCCCACAGTCCAAAGACATGCTGCTGCTGCATAGGTTAATCGAGCTGCTGACTAAATTGCCCCCGGTGCCCTGTGATGGACTGGCCTCCCATCCTGGGTATAGCCCTGCCTTGCGCCCTGTGTCTGCCGGGATAGGCTTAACCCTGTATAGGATTCAGCGTTTTCTGACGATGATGATGATAATGATATAAACATCAGCGTTCCTTTCCCCTTTGACGAGCATGCAGACCGTACTTGCGAACGTCCTAACCCAATTGTAATCCCGGCTTTATGAATTACAATCGCTTTCAAGCGGCGTCGGCATAGCCTCCCACCTTACAGTTATTTTCACGCGAGCCACAAAATTGCTTTGGGTCCGCCCTGTCTGGATAGCGTTCACCCGGCTGGGCTCCCCGCATCTGTGCTACCCTGCAATGCAGAGTCGTTCCCAGCCATTACTCTCTTACAAGCTCGAGCGCCAGAGGCAGCATTGCGTGGGAAGTTATCATTATGTGCCCGAGCAGTTGTAATTTGACGTTGCAGAGGAACGTACGAGTGGCTGTGTGGTGGCACGTGTGGGCTGAGCTGCATCAGTGCTTGGACTTTGAAGGCTTAAGAATGTGACAGTGCCATGATAATAATTTTATAATGTATTACATTATTTATATGCTGCTACATAGGTTAATTGGCCTGCGGACTAAATTACACCCGGTGCCCTGTGATGGACTGGCGTCCAATGTTGGTTATAGCCCTGGCTTACGCCCTGTGTCTGCCGGGATAGGCACTGACTCACCGCGACCCTGTACAGGATTAAGCGGTTTCTGGCAATCAATGAATTAATATACATAGTAGCGCCTTTCACCCACAGGTTCCAAGGCGATGCAGGAAACCGCAGAGAGGTTGGTGGGGAATCATGCCATGTAGTCAGCCGGCGCCAACTTGCCAGACACTGTCGGATATATAATAATGTTATCGGTCAATTGAGTAATGAGTATGTTTTTAGTTGTGGAGGAAACCGGAGAACCCGGAGGAAACCCACGCAGAGCAGGGGGAGAGAACACACAAACTGCACAAGGAAAGGCACCCGAGCTGTGAATCGAACCCAGGAATTTCTTCCTGCGAGGCGGCAGTGCTGCTCATTGCGCCACCATGCCGCCCGTTATCATGAGTGTCAAATGATATCTGTACCAGTCCTGAGCACCAACCTGTCACCAACCTGTCACCAACCTGTCACCAACATGCGCTTACGAGTGCGGTGAAGCATATTCAAACAAACCATATAGAAAACTTGACCAAAGTCTGTACATTATTATTAATATTCAATTCACAAACGCATTATGTCATATGCACAGCGTTGTATACGAATGCTGTAAAATAACTGAAAAAAACAACATAATTACAGCAGTTTATGTGCAAAACACCCATTCCTTTCAACATAACAAACCATCTATGGACGTGCGCTGCTGCTACGAGTAGCGTGAAAGAAAAAACAAACGTAAAAAAAAATGTCCTTTGGTATTTATGGGTATGACTTCTAACACTGACGGGGCCACGAGACGTTCAAAGTCTGCTGCGTCTGTGAGTGATGAACGCGCTGAAGCCTCGCCAGCCAGGCTCAGTCCGCGGCCGCAGCCGCTGATGAGTGCCCGTGACTTGAGCGGAGGGCCACGGGTGGAGAACCTCCACCGGGGAGACACGGGGCTAGGCGCGTCGCAGCCGCGGGTGTTGCAGGAAAAAGTGTGGGGGGGGATGGAATCATGTTTCTGTGAAAGTGCGGGTGTCGCAACATATGATATGAGACTAACTCAGGAAAAAGTGGGGGGATGGAATCATGTGTCTGTGAAAGTGCGGGTGTCGCAACACCCGCGGCTGCGACGCGCCTGCACGGAGCCACCTGAGTCATCTGACAGCGCTAGAGGTCTTAACTGTTAGAGTTTCGTCGTTGCACTATTAGGGTTTCACGCTTGCACAATTTAACGCTGCAAATTCGTTGTACTACCCCGTTATTTTATACATTTTACAAATTGATGGTTGCTCTTCAGAGCTGTTCTATCGGGATCGCCGTGTCGAGCGATCTCCCTCACTCCATCGCGACGTTTCGCCTCCCACGTTGGAGAGGGAGAGCGCTCGACACGGCTTACTGTCACCTCTGAGTATATCGAAATGAAGTTCAACACAATACCGGTACCAGATCTTGGTTCAATACCGGTACCAAATCAATTCCCACCACCCGAACCAACGATAGCGTTTGCCACACTGCCTGGGTCAACCAGGGACACGTGGCAACCCTAACATGAAGTGAAAGGCAGCGATTTCTGAAGTTTTTCCCGCATTCGGAGTGGCAACAAATTTCAAAAGGGCTTTGAGTTGTTGACTACACAAAAGTAGCCGATCGAACGACTAATTATGCCAGCTCTACTTTCGAAATATACACTAGGACTTTATTATTGACTCATGAATGCCTCGAGGCTTTATCAATAGGATCCTGATTGTGATTATTTGGCCGATGTGTCGAGTAAGCATTGCCTCTGGCTGACTGACCTGCCAGCGCTTGGCCCCTGCAACTGGCATTTCGTGAGCGCGCACTGTATCCTTATCGCCATAAAACGGCGGCTTAGCTAGTTTTGAATTCTAGTTCTGTCCCCCCCCTTTAGAATGTTGCGCGCACTCTGATGCGGCGCTGTGCAATCTGATTCCAAGATGCAATCTGACACGGGGACTTTAGTGCCGAGCTGGTTTGTCTGAGCCGGACTCACAGAGAGCTGGCAGGGGGATGTTATCTTCAAGCCGTCACCTGCAAGGTAACCTGCACGGAGGGTGCTGATCTACGATAAGATTTGGAGGCTGCACATTGTTGGAAACAATCGTATTCGCTATCATATCCTTGGAGCCCGGCTGTAAGGCACACTATATCTTTGGGAATTCTCAGAAGCAGAGAAAACACAAACAGAAAACATAGCATGACACTACTTTTTATCATCACGCTTTTTTTCGAGGTTAGGTCTTAGATACTTTTTTGTTTTTAGGAAGGAAGGAAATGATGTTATCGATCGGTGGGCATACTCGAGCTGTTATTTTTAAGCGCTATTCCTGTGCTTTGTACAAAGAGATCGGATCAGCATCGTCTTGGTGCACCACACATTCCACTTCTTAAATGAGTTTCAGCACCAATGCAATATATATATTTTTTAAATAACACTGAATTATTATGGAAACGTATTTTGGGATGAAATGTATTTTGATGGTTGCTCTTCAGAGCTGTTCTTCCGGGATAGCCGTGTCGAGCCCTCGCCCTCTCTCCGGCAGTACATATACTAAAATTGGAACGATACAGAGAAGATTAGCATGGCCCCTGCGAAAGGATGACACGCAAATTCGTGAAGCGTTCCTCTCTCCCGCGCGACGTTTGCCTCCCACGTTGGAGGCATCTTCAGCCGTTGGAGGCATCTGTGCGAGGCGAAATGTCGAGCCGTGAAAACCTACATCATCGCGTATGATATAAGCAAAATTATATTCCATATTTCAAATGGAAAGTACTGTATTGGCCCATAACCTCCAAAGTACAGGCAAATATCTGCTTTCACGAGGCTTCTGTAGGCGAGTGAAAGCAGCCATGCCCCAGGCTATAGTCGGGAAAATGACCCGGCGCGGACTGGCAGACAGAGCCCGATTACAGCTGCTCTGCAGACAGGAAGAGATAAAAACCAAAAAATGCCTAAAATTAGTTTAAGATGTTTTGAGTTGGGTTTTTAACGTTTGACTGAGCCGATTAAGAAGGAAATTAGTTATACAACTACAAGTCATACGGTACACTGTCATCATCATCATTATGAATCCACTGCTGGATGAAGGCCTCCGAAAGCCGTTGCCTTTTCCACTCTCCTGTGATGCGAGAATCACCGTAACCCTCTCTTGGTTTCCACTCCATCGCTATGGTCGCCCACTGTCCGTCATTTATATTGGTGCACTGATGTAGGTTGTCATGACTCTAAGTATGAGACTCACTCATAAGAGCCGCTCTTTCGGGATAGCCGTGTCGAGCGGTCCTCCACTTTCGTTCGCAAAGTTTCGCCTCCCACGTTGGAGGCATTTTCAGGCGCCGAGTGGGAGGTTGAATGCGTTGTGTCGCTATATAGACACAACGCACTCAACCTCACACTCACACTCAACCACCACACTCGGCACACGAAGATGCCCCCCAATGTGGAAGGCGACACGTGGCGAAGGAGAGAGGGAGAGCGCTCAGTGACACGGCTATTTCAAAAGAACAGCTTTGAAAAGCAGCCGTCACGAATCGAGCCGCGAATACCAACATCAACAGAGCGATATACACTAAACCTGTGCGCGTTCTCAAATGCGCGCGGTCCTTTTCCGTCTCCGAGTGAAATCCCAACCGTGCACCTCCACGTTTCTTTCTGAGCCGCTATTCCACTCTCCACGTCGATAAGTATGGCCCGCGTTTTTGTACTCAGCAGCACTCGTTAAACAGCGTCTACCTGGGGCGATGATTACAGGCGGACCGTGGTGAACGCGATGACATAAACCCGGCGGATACGAGCGCGTGTTGGAGGGAAGCTGTAAATAGGAACTATACATCCATTTTCAGAAACCGTTTAATCCCATCCATCCATCCATGATGGATGGGATTAAAGGGTCGCGGTGAGCCGGAGCCTATCCCAGCAGACACAGGGCGCAAGGCAAGGCTGTACCCAGGATGGGACGCCAGTCCATCGCAGGGAACCTGGGCCAATTTACTCAGTAGGCCAATTGGTTGTTTTTTTCGTTGTTGACATGCCGTCCTCTTCGCGGCCCTTGTGCAGCGCTTTGTGACCCTCGGGTGAAAGGCGATATATAAACTGATGTTATTATTATTATAATTAACCTGGCAGCATGTCTTTGGACGGTGGGAGGAAACCGGAGTGCCCGGCGAAAACCCACGCGGTCACGGGGAGAACATGCAAACTCCACACAGAAATTAACTCGAAGGCACACGAGCCGAGGTTCGAACCCGGGGCTTCTTGCTGTCAGGCGGCAGAGATACCCATTGCGCCACCGTGCCGCCCCGAAACTATACACTGCATGTTTAAATTACAAGGGAAAACATGTGTTTGTGCCTGTTGGGACTGAGCATATAACATCAACAAACGCGCAGTGTACAAAGCCTCTTACATATGTTTATTTCATTTGGCGTTGTTTAATATTCAAGAGGGGTCGTTAAGAATGTATGTTCCGTGGGCTTATTATGCCACGTTTGAGAGAATGAACACAGCAAAGTACTTCAAATGAAGAGGGTCATTGATGAATTATTAACATGAAAAGGACCCCTTTCATTTTTATTGTAACTATAATCAGAGATGTCACTTTCATGATTGCATGATGAATTTTATTTCCATATTTTACAACTACCTGGATTATTCACGTGAATAATTGTTCCTCGTGGATGTCTCATTAAATCCACCAACGTGGATATTCTCACATCTGCAAATGGCATTAAAGTCATAAATTCGATTGTAAACAATGTCGATTAGTCACGGTGTTATTATATTAATAAGAACAGACACTACGCGTGGACCCCACTGTTCCGTCTGTTTGGGACAGTTTCCCCCTTGTATGTGTGGGATTTCTCCAGGTGCTCCTGTTTTCTCTCACGTAGAAACATTTCGAGGGTTTGTTGTGTCGCAGGAATCCTGCTTCCAGAGTTTGCAAGCTCATTGAGTATTTTCTACTGTATTGCAGCAAGAAGGTCCCAGGTTCGGTTCTTGGCTCGGATGTCTTTCCGTGCGGAATTTGCATGTTCTCTCCGTGTCCGCGTGGGTATTCACCCGGTACTCCGGTTTTCTCCGACAGTCCAAAGACATGCTGCCTACTGTAGGTTAATTGGCCTGAATTGTCGCCGGTGCCTTGCAATGAGTTCTTCCTCACGCCACGTGGTGGCTTACAGGGGCTTATTTGACCATACTTCACCGCACGAGCCATTGTGGGTTGGAAGGTGGGGGGAGCGTTTAGCAATGAAGTACATTACCACTAAAGCTTTTGACATGTCATCAAAGCTGCATCGCTGAAATTGTGACACTGTGCCAACCGCTAAGATACAACACCCCGCACAAACGTACACTGACAACGTAATAAAACGTGATTAATCACCTTTTCATCAATCTATGCCCCTGACTCACTCATTCAGAGACACGACCTGCTGCGGCTACATGTTTTTGCTGACGAGTTAAACAGCCTTTCAAGTTCGCGAGAGACCACCCAGCCCGGCTGCCCGAAATGACACATTGCTAATGTGTCATGTTTTCGATGGCAATGGGTACACGCTCATTGACAAAAGGCTTTCTGGCCCAGTGTTCTTGTGAAGCATTGTCTTATTTATTGAAAAGCAAATCCTTATCTGACATTTTAAGTGCCGCTAAGGTATGCGTGTTTTTACGTCACGAGACGTTCTTCGGAAACATGATTGGCAACAGTGAATAATTCGCAGCCCCAAAAAAGTTCACGGCACAGAGGCCTGTTGTGCGTGGGTCACAGTTGGCTTTTCATCATTTGCCAATTTCATGGCCTTACCTGATGTTTCTTTACAAATTCCGAAGACACTTTGTTTCAACACGATTCAAAGCATGCCCAGTGTGTCATAATATAATAATCATTAGCATTCCTTTAGCGCCTTTTACCCGAGGGTCGCAAGGCGTCGTAAATAGCTACAATACAAATGAAAAACTACAATAAAAAAACGCCATCTGAAAAGAGTCCATCTACTTAAAAAACAACAACGGTAAAGCGCCTTAAAGCCACGGATGCAAGGTGCTGTACAGACAAAACAGTGAAATGACAAATACTCAACGTGTCTTAAAGTTATATTAATAGTGACATAAACTATTAACACGGATACTTTGCTGCGGGGAAGCCGCTGGTGTCATTGTGTGGCCGCCAGCACGCTGGACTTGCAATCCAGAGCCGGTGTCCGGTTCAATTCTATCTCCAGGCACGGCAGTTTAAACAACACGAGCTGTTCTTTCGGGATAGCTGCGTCGAGCGATCTCCATATCTGTCCCTTGCGACGTTTTGCCTTCCACGTTGGAGGCATCACAAAATCGAGCCGTGAAAACTTACGTCAATTCATTCAGTATTATTTGTGTCTTTAATGAAGGTGGTTGTGTTTGCATGACGGTGGTGGCTAGGTATTGTATTGTGTTTAGAAAGTGGTGGTGCTTAGGGTTGGTAGGTACTTCTAAGTGTGAGCTCAAGAAGCAAGAGCACGATATAACAACACTCGCTCCTTGTCTATAAATACACTCGTGCAAGCGTGGGTAGCTGAGTGATGCCAGAGTTTAAGGTGTTTTTATTGTTGATACGTAAAATATACCAACCACTATGAACATAAAGCTTGCAGAAGAGACAAAGTGGTCATGCGTGGTGTTGGTAGGCACTTCTATGTGTGCTGGCCCAAGAACCAAGGACCCACTAGGAACACTTGCCTCTTCTCGAGAAGTGAGTCCTTTCTACTTTTAAGGGGGGGAGGGGTGCCTTGAAAAAACTATTCTCCCATCTGAACCATAGTTGCAAAGAAAACTCCGCCGAAAGCAGTACAGAGCAAATTAAAACGTGCTGCGGTATCGAACGCGCGTTTACGTCGGCAAAAGGCAACGATTTTGGTTAGGCCCACACTAAATGAGCACAGAAAAGGGCAGATAAGATTTAAGGCTCGACTTTTAAGAGGAGTTGGGAAGAAACGCAAGGAAACAAAACCCGCAAAAGAGAATCACTGATGCAAAACAATCTTGTTTAAACACCAGCCAATCCTGGGCTTAAGGGGAGGCTTTCCTTTTAGCAGCGAGACGGAGATCGTGAGTGAAGCGTCGCTCAGTGAGGCATTCAGCTGCAGTGCCTCTCGCCGTCTCGCTATTCTTGTTGGCTTAGTGATCCTTCACTTCTCAAAGCACACTTTTAATCTCCCTGAGATTCCTCCGTGCCAGGTATCTCCGAGAGCAAGAGCCTGTCCGTAGGAGCGCTCCGTACAGAGGCCCGCTAGCTGCTCTCTCTCTCTCGCGAAAATCTCGCCTTCGTCGTTAGCGTCAAGCGGAGGAGGCATGGGGACGCGGGACCAGATGCGCGCTCCGAGTCACGTTGAGCGACAGAAGAAAGAGCAGCACATCCATTCGAGATGAGACGCGGCCTGAGGATGTCGTTCTCACTGCGAATTGCTCCAAGGAGCCGCTCTTTTCGGGATAGCCGTGTCGAGCGTTCCGCCTGATTTCTTAGTTGTTTAATTCGCACGTTTGTTGCATCGCAGGAAGCCCGCTCGCAGAGCGTGCAAGCTCACTAGGGAGAGCACTCAGGGACACGGCTATCACGAAAGAGCGGCTTGGAAAAGCAACCATCGTAGACGGAGCCATGAAAACCTACATCAGTGCAATTCCTAGTCCCTGCGGATAATTTATCCCGACGTTTTAATTTATTTGTAACATTGTTATGATGAGGAGTGATGTTTCTGCACGAGGAATGGAACAGTTTACGCTGTAAGCATACAGTGACTCCTCAGTTAATAATAATAATACAATTTATAACGCGCATAAATTCCCCGCCCAGCCAGAACAAGACAGAGATACTGAGGCGCCATCGATTTTACACTCACTATATACACTCACCATACTGACTGTACAAGCGCTGGCTTTAGCAACATGAGCTGTTTATGGAAATCGTATGCAAATCATTTGCAATTGTGCACCACCATCATCAGCCATGATCAATCCGCAGCTGGATGAAGCCCTCCTTCCCCAAATCGTTGCCATCCGTCACAATCGTGCGGGGTAACAATCCACCGAAAACCTGACCCGAGTTCACCATCGCGCCCCTCGGTGGATGCCCTCTCTGCCTCATCACCATCCACACGAGAGAGGCATAACTAGGACAGTATACGTATAAAACAGACAACACAGTTGACACAACAGGGAAAAAAAACGATGCTTAAATCAAATCGCAACTCGAACGTTGAGAATGCATTAATTCGTGGGGTGTAGATTAATCAAATGCCTCGTCTATTTTTAAGCGGCACCGCTTACAATCCCGTCTGCATAAAAGCAAATGTTTTTAAATATTCACATTTCACACGTATTGCGGTGAATGCATAAAGCGGTCACTGCAGCCAAATGCCCCCATTGAATGGCTAATTTAAAGTTCTTGGTACAAACTGTAGGAGCAGAATGACTGTCAGACACACACTGGGAAGACCGACGCGGGGCCAACAGAAATCTGCAGCAGCGCTCTTTATCGGAAAGTTTGTTCCGTTTAGCGACAAATGCCACCTCTCTGTGTGCGTTCGAACTTACGAAAAACTTTCCATAATTCATATCGGTGAACCATCTCTTAAGGGCATCCACAGATTAAGCGATATTTTTTAGTTGAACCCTCTTGTGAAAATCTACGCGCCTTCTCTACTTCTCTGGATATTTATTCAGCACGAACCTGAATTAATATGCAGCTCTGCACTGTTACCACGGCACACGGTTCCATGTAAGAGCGATGCACGTTGCGTGCGCATTTAAAAACACGCACGCACAGCAGAAGCGTCCGTGAAAATAACTATTCGCAAAACATGTGTGGGTTCAATCAGCAATACTATATTTACAAATTTTACGAGACATGCAGAGTGTCTTGTCATCTTTCAAAATGTTTTAGAGACAACATCCCCAATGAACTTTAAACAACAAAATGGAATGTTTCCACTCATTCGTTACTGCGGACAAGATGTTTTATGGTGGAAGAGTTACGTTTTAGGTTTGCTCGCAAGAAATACGCTCGTTTGCAATTGTTGTGCTGAAAGAAAACACGACAAACATACAAGTAATAACGAGAGCAAGGACTTGAATCACGCCCTGGTTCGTTTCTCTGGTGCCTGCGGAGTTTGCACGTTCTCCCCGTATCCGGTGGGTTTTCTCTTGGTATTCCGAATTCCTCCCACAGTCCAAATACATTCTGGTGCCTAAGTTAATCGGACTGGTGGACTGGCGTCTCATCATAGGTATAGCCCTGCCTTGCACCCGTGTCTGCTGGGATAGGTTCCGGCTCACCGCGACTTTGTATGGGATTAAGGGGGTTTCTGACGATAGATGGATGTATGGGAGGAAATTAACTAAGTGATGGCACTGTGGAGGCAGTGAGGGTTGGTGGATCACAGCATACACGTTGTGAAACTCCCTTGCCACGGTCGTCAAGGTGCTATACCAGACTCTCCGGAAGAAGACAGTACAGCTTAATCACCATCAGCTTTCATTTGCGCGGGACTAGAGCGTTGCCCCCTCACACGCGTGACATTTCTCCTGGTGCTCCGGTTTCCTCCGGCGTGTATAATAAGCAGTCATTATTAATTGGCTGAAAACATCTTAAAATAAAACAAATCAAAGCAGAAACCCAAAAAAAGATTCCTACAGCCCATTGTGGCTCTATTGGATAAATTAGTAAATAAAGTAACTGTTGACCACGGACTGTGTTTGTCATGCGACAATTAACATTACGTGCTTATTGAGCACTATAAGTCACGCACGGGAAATGCTATTTTCCTCCCTTTTCCTTTAAAGTGTCTTCTCTGTCCAATCTCCCCTCGCCGTGACGAGCATCGAAAACATGTGGGTTTTGTCTCGGCTGCTCTGCCTGTGATGCAGTGGGATATATATATATATTTTTAATGCCATCCGTTTGTGTGAGCTGTGCGCAAGATGTTGCATCTCAAGCCCACATCTTGGCTTTGTATTTGGAGGAAAAAAAAGAGATTTACGTGAAATATTATAAAATCTGTTGGTTGTCCTCAAAGAGATCCTACGTTTGATACTGTGTGCCTATACACGTGCTGCATGTATATCAAATACATATTTGCTAAAAGATAAGTGCCCTGCGTTACATGTATTGCGTAGACATTGTCGTCAAGTTAATCAAATGTGCATCTGTCTATGTCCGTGTGTCCTTTTCCTACACAGATGACTGACTACAGACAGATGTGGCTTTGTTTTGAAAATAATGATACACTTACAGCCAAGACCTTTACACACTGTCTATTCCTCTCATTAAGAACCCGTTTCACTCCCAGTTCCCCGGACCACACTGCTTCTTGCGGCACCAGTGACCATTATTACATCCGACTTGACCGTAATGATGTAAGTGTCTGGCAAATATCTCTGCTGGTCGCGCTGTGAACCTTCAAAGCACTTCTTCCTCTCAACCATCCGGAACCTCCTCCCACGCTTCCTCCGCCTGTATCGCTGCTCGCACCGCTGCGTCTCGCTATCTGCTGCCGAGACCCCCATCGACGCCTTCATCACCTCTCACATTTTATTCCTGCGGCTCTCTACTCCTCGAGCCCCGCCTCCCCCCGAAATCTCTTGCCCCCAATCTCAAAACGATCCCAAGATACTGCCGCAAGACGTCTTGTCCACAAACGAGATCCACATCACCCCTATCCTCGGATTTCTCCACCAGTTCCAGGTGCAAATCCAGAGTGAACTACAAGATTGACCTCACGGTCTTCCAGAGCTTTCATGTGCTTGCACCTGCCCTCACATCTCGACGCGCCTCCATGCACCCTTAGCGCCAGCAACCGAGACATGACATGAGAATTCCTCTTAAGAAGCGCTCTTTCGTGATAGCTGTGTCGAGCGTTTGTGCCCTCTCTTCTGAGACGTTTCCCCTCCTTTGCGACACTCACGTCACTCACTAAGCCACCGATACCCACATCACAGCAGCCTTGTGAACATCACGGTAACACACACACGTGTACTACAGATATAAAAACACATTTACAGATCAACTATTCATTAGCCTGGCGATGCCTCCAACGTGGGAGGTGAAACGTAACGAATGAGAGGAGGTCGAACGCTCGACACGGCTATCCTGAACGTGCAGCTCTTGAGAGTAATTCGCGTACGTTGAGCGGCAAAAACCAAAATCAGCAAGTTATATAATTTTGTGAAGCCACTTCTGGATGTTGAAGGTGTGACCCACTCCATGTAAGTTATGGGGTTTGTTTAACCATACTTCACCACACTGGTCAGTAGGGGGGTGGGAGCGACCTGCCCAGCTGCGGGCTGTCACCATAAAGACAAAGACCCCCCTAAAGCCTTATCAGACTATAGGGTCAAGTGCCGTTAGCGAGGTGGGTGACGACCACCACAGCCGGCCGCCTTTGTCTGCCAGTGGCTACGTTAATACACCGCACCAGGTGCACATTTGATGCTGAGTCGACCTAGGGGAGGCCCAGGACCGGTTCAGGAAATCGTCACTGGTGTTGGCCGTGAGCGAGAATCGAACTCGGGTGGCCAGGATTGTCGCCCAAAGCGCTAACCACCGAGCCACCGCACACACACTGACACCTGCTGGCGATATTGAGCAAACTAATACCTCTGACAATGAGAGCTTTGACATGATCATTGGGGGTCAAGGTAGAAGCGTTCACGTCGCGATCCCTGTCAGGTAATACTTGTAATTGCCTGCGAATTCTACCAAACACTTCGAGGCCGAGCTGAAAGACAACGATGTCCAGACAACGATGTCCAGAGGCTGACCATCGTGCTTCGAAGAATCGCAAAGAAGAAGACATGATCATTTACAGCAGGGGTTTCTGAACTGTGTGCGTCTCAAGATTCAGCTTGCCCACTTGGCCATGGTCTCCGCGGCCCACTAGGTGGGGCTCGCGGCCCACTGATGGGTCGCGACCCACCGGTTGAGAATGGCGTATTTACAGCACATTGCCATTCGGTTGCTGAATGAAGCCCCCCCCCCAGTCACCGCACGGGGTTGTTTGACCATACTTCCACCTCACATTTCTTTAAACTTACAATGTCATAATCAAGGCGGGCAAGCAAAGGGAGTCGCAGAACAGCTGCCGCACAACACCAATTTGGCTTTGAAGTTGTGGCACATGGGAAATTAACAAACAATAGGTTTGATTGCTGTGCAGTCTAATCGGCGTTAGACTACATTATGTGAAACGGGGCCTTGCAGTCTGCAAGGTTTACTTAACAGCTTGACTTAATAACTGCAAATACGGCTATTGTTTCTTTAATCCCCAGAATGTGTGAATGAGTTATGTCATCAGATTAAACATGTCAAGCGCTTTTGTAAAAAAAAACACTTTGCACGTGCATCTCAGAAATTCCAGTCATGTTGATTACATAACCCAGCAGAGACTCCGTGTAAACAAGAGTTTTTTCTGTTGATAACTGGTGAATTGCAAGGTCGGATGAGGGCACATTTTCTGCGATGAGAAGCAGAGTAGACTACTCGTGCACATATTTTTCTAGGATGTCTCACGTCTGAAAACGGAGTGGGGAGGCCAGTGTGTCTGTATTCTGTATGTCACATTGACGTGCACGAAGCGCCAGTTGAAAATGACCTTGATCACGGAGACAGGGCTACTCAACCCAGGCCTTTTATTTAAAACAAAAGGGAAAATGCTCTTTTACTAATACACTATAATTATTGTATAGGCACATGGGCTATGTGGCTGTCAAGATACACGACGCTTTGCAACGCGGCGACTTATTTTGATTCAAAATTTCACTCAGATCCAAAGAGAGAGGAGCCGCTTTAGTCTGGCAGCGGGAAGGAGGCGATGGCGTGAGGTGTGGCTGTAGCTCAGTGTCCTTGTGCTACCCTTAAATAATGAGACTTCCTCGAGTCCATGTCAGGAGGAACGGGAAGGGGCGTTGCGGTGTGGAGTTTGCATGTTCCCCCCGTGTCCGCGTGGGTTTTCGCCGGGAACTCCGGTTTCCTCCCACAGTCCAAAGACATGCTGCTGCATAGGTTAATTGGCTTGCGGACTAAATTGCCCCTGGTGCCCTGTGATGGACTGACATAGCCCTGCCTTGCGCCCTGTGTCTGTCCGGATAGGCTCTGGCCCACCGCGACCCTGCATAGGATTAAGCGGTTTCTAACAATGGATGGATGGACCTTCTAAATGAGAGGCAAGCTTGCTCACAGCATAATCCGGACCGCTAATAAATTGAGACAAGCAAATGATCGTGGCTGACATGAAAGCAGTCCCAGGTAATGAATACAGATGCTAACTGATGAGAGTTGCCTTCCTTTGGCATTCATCATCATCAGCCATGCTCAGTCCACTGCTTGATGAAGGGCTCCCCAAAGCTGTTTCCTTCACGATATTGCGACATAATAATTACACAAGCTGATTAACACTTGTTCTTAGCCAGTCGGGGATACATTTTGTTGAGAGTTCAATGAAGGCACCTCTTTATAAACCGCGTGGGCTCTTGCCTACAGGGCGCGGAGTGATATTCCATTGTCGCCGAATTGTTGACATAATTAGTGCTTCTGCTGTGTTGTTATTTGAGGCAAGGCAGGTGTGTGTTACTGTGTTTACACAAACGCTGCTATACTCACGTTAACCTTGATTTCTTCATAGACACATCTTTTAATGGCTAAAGAAACTCGCAAAAAGCTGTCCTAACAGTGGGAAAATCATTGCTCTCCTTGACATGTTTATACAATATGGTCAGTTATATACGATCTTTCCGTGATTATTTCGCTGAATTTTCAGCAGACAGTTTCCCAAAACATCGCGGATAACGGTTGAAAGAAACTCCTGACGCGTGATATCCTAATGGGCAATAATAATCATATATGGTCCTATGTCAATCCACCACTGGATTCTCCACGCTGTGTAGAATAACGGAGGAATAGATATGTATTTATTATTATAGCAGAAAATACCAAGTGAGCTTGCAAGGTCTGTAGGCGGGATTCTTGCCATAAAACAAACGTGCAAATTCACCAACATAAACATCGTTTAAAATCAGAAGACAGTGCAACGAAATTAACAAATGTACAGCATTCAATTGTGCAGAGAATAAACTTGACCCATGATCTTAAGGTTAACGGTAACACACAGTGTTGCACAGGACAAAAGTCAAACGATTCCAATAAATTACTAAAAGACAAAGTAGTGCAAGGGAGTTGTTTGACCATACTTCACCATCATAGTTATCAGGACGTGTTCAGATACCGCTCATCATCCATATGATGTTATCTGTGGTTAAGACTCAAACTCGGGTAACTGAGCTCATAGCCGAGTGTGCGATGTGCGAACCGCTGCACCACCGCTCCGCCAATTAAAAACACAATATGTAAATCTCCAATTAAAAAGAAAAGCCCTATTTTTAAGCTCTTAAATTATATACGTAAAAACATGTGGCTCTTGTGGTCTGCTGGAGGCCTAATTGGGCTCACTTCAAGGACTCGCAACAGCAGTTACTGGATATCTAATTGGAGTTAAATTTCCACCTCACAATGCAATGTTGCTTCGGTGATATTGCAATGTTTGCGATAGCGGTGAGTGACGTGGGACTGTCGTTGGTTAGAACTGTTTTTGATTGTGTCAGTCAGTTTTCATTTAAGCTTGAAGGCACCGTTGAGCTATGCAGCTCTTTTCAACAGTTATCCAGCGGGGAGGGGGAAGTAAATCACAACATCGCAGGACATCGGGGGCAATTTAGTCAGCAGGACAATTAACCTAGACAGCAGCAGGTCTTTGTACGTCTGTGATTGAAAAAGCGCATCATCATCATCAACCTCTAACTGAAAGCTTCTGCGCATCCTGAAGGTTCTGTTAGAGCGAAAAAAATAATACTGTGAAAACCTCAGCAGTCAGAGTATGGTGTTGCATCAAATCATTTTGTTTTGTTCATCAGAGCTGTTAAGGGTAGAAAGACTGACTGACAGTAAGTGGAGTGGAAATTGCTTGTTATTTGGATAGGGCCTGCCCTCTGCGGATACAGACTATGGATCAGTGTATTTGGCATAGCAAGTAATGCATTACTGTGTGTTTAAACGCGCGCATTTTTCGGTCTTAATAATTCCCTGTTATTAAATGGAGTGGAGATTTCTAAGTAAGATGTCACATCACAGCATTACTAGCATCAAAATCTTAAATGGTAGCCCTTAAGGGGAAAGATGGACCTGTAACTCACGACAGAGTTAGATCGTAACATTTGCAGACGCCTTGTATGCAGATCTCAACGGCAATATAAAATGTGCGTAGCTAAGCAATGACAGCTGTCACTGCCACTTGAAGAGCGGAAAGTTCTAGATGTCACACCACCAGCACCATCATCCAAACAGTACTTTATCACAGTATTGTATAACCGACGTTACTATAACCACGAAATTACATTTAATATTTTGCTAACTCATTCCACATTTGTTTCGAAGATCTGGAGAAAGCCTTTGACCGTGTGCCCCGAGATTTGCTGTGGAAGGTGCTGCGGGAATATGGGGTGCCGGTGTCTCTTTTGAGAGCAATCCGGTCTCTCTATTCCAAGAGCGAGATCTCTGTCCGTATACTTGGCGTGAAGTCGAATCCGTTCAAGGAGTTTAAGTATCTTGGGGTCTTGATCACGAGTGATGGTAAGCGGGAACGTGAGGTTGGCCAGCGGATTGCAGCAGCGTTTGCAGTGATGCGGGCACTGTACCGGTCTGTGGTAGTGAAGCGGGAGCTTGGTCCTAGGATAAAGCTCTCGGTTTTCAGGTCACTCTATGTCCCTATCCTCACCTATGGTCATGAACTTTGGGTAATGACCGAAAGAACGAGATCGCGGATATAAGCGGCAGAAATGAGGTTTCTCAGCAGAGTTGCTGGGCTCACTCTCCGTGACAAAGTGAGGAGCACAAAAATCCGGGACAACTTCAGAGTAGAGTCGCTGCTCCTTCGGATTGAGAGCAGCCAGTTGAGGTGGTTCGGACATGTGGTAAGGATGCCCCCTGGAAGGCTCCCCCGGGAAGTCTACCAGGCACTGCCCATTGGGCGGAGACCTAGAGGCAGACCCAGGACACGCAGGAGGTATTATATCCTTCGGCTGGCCTGGGAACGCCTGAGAATCCCCCAGGAAGAGCTGGAATCTGTTGCTGAGGAAAGGGATGTCTGGTCCACTCTCCTTGGACTGCTGCCACCGCGACCCTCACCAGGACGAGCGGTTTAGAAAATGGATGGATGGAATGAAATGACTACACAGCAATATAGCTGCGGTTTGATCCAAATAGCCCCACCAAGCCCGCCTTGACTGTAATACATGTTGACAGATGATAATACAAAATATCCTGCTGTGTTATTAACCAGAACACACCCAGATGTGTTCCATTTCCCAAAATGATTTTCATAAACCTACAATTATCTCTCAAAGTCACTTTAGGTTTAGTGTACATCTCTAGAGTGGTGTTTATTCTGAGCCGCACAGGGTAGAGGACATGAATGCACACATACAAGCGTTGTAATGTTCACTGGCGGCCTCTAACCTTTTAGCCATTTTAAAACCCACTGTTGGATGAAGGCCTCTGCTCACAACTCTCTCACCGCAAGGCAGTGCGCTCTGCTACAGATCCATCTGGATGGAGAGATGGGCACAGAATCTACCCTCCCACTATTTGAAAGTAAACCATATACTAGTTCGTTTTTATTTCCGCTGGAAGGAACCGTTGAGCGATGTAGCTCTTTTTAACAGTTGTCCAGCGGGGAGGGATCGGTAAATTACAACATCTCAGAACACCGGGGACAATTTAGTCAGAACAATTAACTTAGGCAGCATCATGTCTTTGGATTCCTGTACAGGATTAAGCGGTTTCTGAAAATGAATGAATGAATGAATGTCTTTGGATTGTGGAAGGAAACCAGAGTACCTGGCCAAAACCCACGCGGACACGGGAAGAACATGCAAACTCCACACAGAAAGGCGGCACCCTAGCCGGTAATCGAACCGGGGTACTTCTTGCTGCGAGGAGGCAGCGCTATTCACTGCGTAACACCATTTAACCCCAAGTAATTTTAAACTCACATGTGAAATGAACAAGGCTGTTGATAGAGTGGCAGCCAAGGCAGGGAACACACCCAAGAGGATGACCACTGCAGACACGGAGTGATGCGATCGGCTCGTGAGCAGGAGCCGATGAATTGCTGCAACACGAGACGAAGAGGGATGGCGGCACCTTGGGGAGGCCTTCACGATGTGTGGATGGATCATGGCCCACGATGATGATTAGCTGGATGCTGTAGACATTTTTATTTTGAGGTTTAATAATAGTTTACTATCCGGGATGCCGCGGTTGTGTGCACGTGGCACCCGACAAACGGGGCCTTCATGTGTGGCCTCCAGCAATACCCCCAGGTGACTCCCGCTAGCTGCATTCTAAAACGCCTGAGGATGCTTCCAACGTGGGAGGCGAAACGTCGCGAGGGAGAGCGCTCAAGTGACACGGCTATCCCGAAAGATCAGCTTTTCAAGAGCAACCATCATGAATCAAGCTGTGAAAACCTATATCTGTAGAAAAAATAGGTGATTAAATTTCAAATTGACGACTGCTTTCTCACCAATGAAGGGCAGGCTGCAGCCATTTCCAAGCGCACGGACGGCTCGAATCGTATTCATCACCGTCATTAGTCACATTACAAGGATGCCTATCATGTGGATTATATCTCTTTGCACGCAAAGGGGAGAGTGGGCCAGGTTATGTAGAGACTTTTATTGGACAATAGTGAGATTGCATCTGCCACGCCAAGGTTAACACCCATGTTATTTTTGCTACCATCTCATTTTTATTGTCCCTAGTGTAGAAAAAGACCTTGGTTCAACATTGCCCTCTCCCATAGATGGACAATGCCTTTCCTCACGTGTTATACTTCGCGTATCGAACGGAAAACAACAAAGTTATGTAATAGCAATCTATGCTGAATTAGGCTGAAATTATTATGAAATTGTGTTCTGTTGCTTGAAAGCACCGAATTTATAATGTCACGTTGTCCCGGCAGCCACACACGACACAATGACTCGGTAAAACAATGCAATATTATTGATAATAATGTTTATCTAAACCCGTTATGTCTGGAATATGAACAAAAGCCCAAAACATAACTCAATTTTAATACGGAAATTTCAACAGCTCAGCAGAAAGTCGGGAAATTGAATCAGACTCCGTCAGGGCCTCTGTGAACAAAACAGGAAGACAATGTTTCCTGCCTTTAAAATGCACCAGCGTCAGACTCAAAGCCGACCACGACAACATTTCTATTTTCGTTTTAGTCCGTTTCTTCGTCAGGCTATGCTGCATGCAGGTTTAACAGCAAAAGCCCTTTTATCTCCCTGACATCGGAGTGACAACCCACAGCAGGGCGTCGCTCCAGAAAGACGTGCCAAGGTTTTCTCCCATTGTTTGATTGACTCGACTTCTTTCGCGAACCACAGTGGGTGAAATATTACTGTGGGTACGGCTCTGTGCCTTTGTACCTCAGAGCTGGGCATGGCTTTAAAAGTTTAGCGCGGTGTATTTTTGTTGTTGTGAGTGAGGAAGCCGATTCGATCAAGGCCGTCACACCTGAACGCAAGCTGCTGCTTCACGCCACGTTATGACCTGTAACTTGAACTCATGATCCGAGGGCTGCAAGCTCAGTGGCTTGGCATGGCCATGGACACAGAGACTGCCAGCTGCCTCGGGGCTGCCTTCGTTATAAATCCATCAGAGCTTTGCACCCAACTGCTGGTTTCAAACCCCGAGTGAAAGTACCGTACTGCAGCATGGCCTGGCCGACCGTCTTGTAGCTTTTCGATTCGATTC
>JAZEWU010000010.1:7328344-7340244 GCA_036362915.1 Geotria australis
CCACCGTCTTTTAATATTTTCGGAAATAACTTTGGCAAGAGTGAGCGGTATCTCCTTGCCTAAATGTCCTGCTATGTTCTTTGATACGTTATACTTATCTGGACACAACACGGAAACCATGATTGTCTTTAAGGAAGTGACGACCATCTTAGGGGACGCTGGCAGATTTTTGCCGCTCTTAAGATTGCAAGCTTCACCACCTTTCAGTATATTCGAAGCAGCCTTAATCATTTATTTTTTGTTGCTTTGGTTTTTATTGTTTTTTTCTTTCGTTGTTGACATGCCATCCTCTTCGCGGCCCTTGTGCAGCGCTTTGTGACCCTCGGGTGAAAGGCGCTATATAAATTGATATTTTTATTATTGAAGGTGAAACAATGAGTCAAAATGATGCCACAAAGCGTTGGGCGAGATCAGTTAGGAGTTCCGTTGGCAAATCCATCCATCCATTTTCTAAACTGCTTGTTCTGGTGAGGGTCACGGTGGCAGCAGTCCAAGGAGAGTGGACCAGACATCCTTTTCCTCTACTCTGAGATTGTCCTGGATTTTTGTGCTCCTCACTTTGTTACAGAGAGTGAGCCCAGCGTCCCTGCAGAGAAACCTCATTTATCCGTGAGAGGACCATGGCCACAGATTTGGAGGTGCTGACGCTTATCCCAGCCGCTTCACACTCAGCCGCGAAACGCTCGAGTGCCCATCGGAGGTCACAATCGGATGAGGCGAGAAGTACAACGTCATCTGCAAACAGCAGCGATGCCACCTCCACGCCCCCAAACTGGACACCCTCCATATCCCGGGTGCGCCTTGAGATCCTGTCCATGAAAATGACGAACATGAGCGGAGACAAGACACACCCTTGGCAGAGACCAACGGCCACATTGAACGGATTCGACTTCACGCCAAGTATACGGACAGAGATCTCGCTCTTGGAATAGAGAGACCGGATTGCTCTCAAAAGAGACACCGGCACCCCATACTCCAGCAGCACCTTCCACAGTTATCTGTGAGAGGGCAAAAAGCTGGTCCATGGTTCCACGGCCAGGACAGAAACCGCATTGTTCCTCCTGAGTCTGTGGTTCGACTAATGGTCGAAGTCTCCTCTCCAGGACCCTGGCATAGGCTGTTCCTGGCATGCTAAGGAGTGTGATCCCTCTGTAGTTGGAGCACACTCTCTGGTCCCCTTTCTTAAAGATGGGGATCACCACTCCAGTTTGCCAATCCAGAGGAACTGAACCCACTTTCCACGCAACATTGAAGAGGTGCACTAACCACGACACCCCAATACCGTCCAGTGCCTTCAACATCTCCGGACGAATCTCATCCAAGCCTGCAGCCTTACCATTCCGGAGGTCATTTACCACCGTAGTGACTTCAGCCACAGTAATGGACTCGACCCCACCGCAGGTTTCCAGCACTACCTCCTGGAGGGAGGGCGTATCCACCGGGTTAAGGAGTTCTTTAAAGTGTTCCTTCCACCTTCCGACTATCTCCTCAGTAGAGGTCAGCGTTTCCCCTCCCTTACTGAAAACAGCTTGGGCGACGTCCCGTCGACCCCTCCTAAGGCACCAGATGTTTTGCCAGAAGACCTTTGAAGCCGTCCTAAAGTCGTTTTCCATGGCCTCTCCGAACTCCTCCCACGCCCGAGCTTTTGCTTCAGCAACCGCTTTAGCTGCTCCCCTCTTGACCAGTCGATACCTCTCAGTCGAGTCAGGAGAGCGATTCACACGTATTGCTCGGAAGGCCTCCTTCTTCGACTTGACGGCTTCCTTCACCGATAGTGTCCACCATCGGGTCCTAGGGTTGCCGCCATGACAGGCACCAACCGCCTTCAGGCCATAGCTTTTCGCAGCCGCCTCAGCAATTGAGGTCTTGAACAAGAGTTACTCACACTCAATGTCCTTTACCTCTCCCGGGATGCAGGAGAAGCTCTTTTGGAGGTGCGAGTTGAAATCCTTGCGCACCTGGCACTCTGCCAAACGTTCCCAGGCCACCCTCACTCCTGGTTTAGGTATCCCAGGTCTATCAGGCAGGCAACCTGTGCGTTGGCTCCAACTCACTACCAAGTGGTGATCAGTTGACTGCTTTGCCCCTCTCTTCACACGAGCGTCCAGAACATACGGCCTTGGGTCTGCTGAAACAACTATACAATCGATCTTTGACCTTTGGCCCAAGGACCTCTGGTACCAGGTACACTTTTGTGCCTCCTTGTATGCGAACATGGTGTTTGTTATGGATAATCCATGACTAGCACAGAAGTCCAGTAACAACTCACCCGCTCAGGTTCAGATCGGAGGAGGCCATTTCTCCCAATCACGCCCTTCCAGGTATCTCCATCGTTTCCCACTGGGAGACTTCAATGCACATTGAAGTCTCCTAGTAGGACTATGGAGTCAGTAGATGCCACCCTATTGAGCACCGCACCAAATGTCTCCAAGAAGGCCGAATACTCTGAACTGCTATTTGGTGCATACTCACAAACAACAGTCAAAGTTTTCCTCTCCGAGGCCCGAAGTGTCATTGAGGCAACCCTCTCGTCCACCAGGACAAAACTCCAAGTGTGCAGCACCAAGCCGGGGGCTTGAGAGTATTGCCACACCCACCCTGGGCCGCTCACCAGGTGCCACCCCAGAGTAGGAGAGAGACCACCCCCGATTGAGCAGTTTGGTTCCAGAGCCAATGCTGTGTGTGGAGGTGAGACCAATTACGTGAAGCTGACACTTTTCCACCTCCTCCACAAGCTCCGGCTCTTTCCTTGCCAGAGATGTGACATTCCACGTCCCCAACAGCCAGTTTACATTGCAAAGGTCTAGTCCATCTAAGTCTGTCTTTTTCGCTGCTGTGACGGCATCGCACCCGACCCTCACCCTTTACCTTGTGGGTGGTGGGCCCACAAGGCTGCTCCACGTATCCATTTCGGGCTGGGCCCGCCGCTTGCCGACGGACGCTATCCCCAGGCCTGGCTCCAGGGTTGTCATGATTCTTATTCGAACCATCATGAAGGTCTTTGAGTGGACCGTACTTAGTCTGGAACCTCTCCTAAGACCTGTTCACCATGGGTAACCCTACCAGGAGTACTGGACTCCAGGCGACATAGCTCTGAGGTTCATTGGAACACAATAGCCCCCACACCACGACAAGGTCCCAATCCATTGGGGGGGGACATTACATTATTTTTTCAACTAAATGAGGTTAGTCCGGCTTTGGGAATAATACAGTGTGAGTTTAAATAACATTTGATGGGAATAATCTTTCTCTATTGTTTAATCCTGTACAGGGTTGCGGTGAGCCGAACCTATCCCGGTATACACAGGGCACAAGGCAGAGCTATACCCAGGAATGGACGCCAGTCCATCATAGTGCACCCGGGGCAATTTAGTCCGCAGGCCAATTACCCTATGCACCAGCATGTCTTTGGACTGTGGGAGGAAACCAGAATGTCCGGCGAAAACCCACACGTACACGGGGAGAATATGCAAACTCCACACAGAAAGACACCCGAGCCGGGATTCGAACCCGGGGTCTTCTTGCTGTGAGGCAGCAGCGCTACTCACCGTGCGACCGTGCCGCCCCCATCACGAATCGAGCCATGAAAACCTACATCAGTACACAGGAGCAATTTTCAAATATGGGGTTGGGCCTTGATAACGCTGCAATATAGTGTGCAAATGAAACTAGCTCCACAAGTTTTTCATCCTTTGGGGACATGATGTCTTGTGGTAATGCCACACTCACTACCAACAGCCGATGTGAGAATCAGACTGTGCATTAGTCGTGATTGAACAACCGCTATTGTCCACACAATTTACGAAATCTCTTTTGATTTCTTGCTATGCTCTTCGTGCTACTCAGAAAATGTTGGGAGCCTCGTGGCGTCATCGTTATCACACTGAGCTTGCAAACCAGCAGTCACTGGTTCAACCTCTCTCTGACACAGCAGTCGACAACATAAAGGGCAGCTTTCTCTAATTTTTCCACCTATGCCCACCAGTCAGTATGGCTCTAAAGTCTTCAAACTGAAGTTCGGTCAGCTCAAACAATGGGGTCTTTTGAGTGGGCTAAGAATTGTTATTTTCTTCTGTTTGATATAATTTTTCCCAGTGCGATCAGCACTTCTGTCTCGGCTTTTTGCTGACTACTGCACGTTACAGATTTGGATTGATTGAATGATGAATGAGTTCAGAGCTAGAGTCCAGCACGCCAGCTAGGGTCTCCCTTGATGACCAAGTCTGGAGTCCAGCACTCCTGCTAGGGTCTTCATCAGTGAACAGGTTTGGAGCCTAGTGCTCCTGTTAGGGTCTCCCTCAGTGAAAAGGTCTGGGTGAAGTTTCTAAATACATTACAATTCAAAGACCCTCTGACTAAAGGGGGTTTGGCGTCAGGAAATGTGCTCCAATAAAACGACCATTGCGTTGTGAACGGCCAACCTGGGTCAACCTGCATATACCGGCCATTTAAACCGGCAAGAATAACAACTGCCTCAAGAGTTTTAACTAAATAATTTGTTATTGTACCTGGTACACACTGTAAAACAAGTAAAATAATTATATCGAAAATCGTACAGATCGGTCTCCTTGCATTTTCCAGAGGTGACCTACCCCTTATTTTTCAGCTTAGATTGATGCCCGTACAACAACAACAAGTACCACTTTAAAAAAAAGTGTGTATAAGTTGCATGATGCTGTTATATATCACCCTGCTTCTGACATAAATATATTGGTATCAGTACATGCAACCGAATGCTGCACGCATTGCAACTCATATGTGCATTCCCATGCAAAACTGGTAATAGTGTTGGAGGGATGATAAGTAAGTGGGTAAATGTGTTTATACGTAATTAAATGTTTTTTTCCCCCCAATTTAATTTCCCTTTCACGAACTGCACCCTGACTTATTGGGTGAGCATATCAGATCATTATGTTCTCGGTCTCAGTAGGCAACATAACAGACTAAGTATTTAGATTTAACCAACTCAAAAAACAATGGTGCAGCCATCTCTAGCACGATGCTAATTAATATATTAAATTGTCAAATTAAAAGCAACGCATTTTCTCCTTGGCAGTTTGTACCAAGAGTTTACACATGTTCAGATTAGTTTGGAAGTTAAAGTGAAAAGGTGTAAATTACGTGAGCGGAGGGGCGGTGGAGCAGAGGTGAAGTGACTTTGACTCAAGTGACCTGCGTGACCTTTGCTCATGTCTCATACCGGTGACGAGTGATGTCTGAACGGGCCCTGCAAACCTTCTCCTTCACCAACCTGCACTGACAACCATGGCGACGTTTGGTCAAACAATCCATATTGTCAAAAGGCAAGGGGAAGCCTTCATCAAGCAGTGGATTTACAAATCGCTGTAAATAATAATCATAGTATTAAAATAATATTGGGGTGGCACAGTGGTGCAGGGAGTCACCCTGCCGCATCACAGCAAAAAAACTGCTGGGTTTGATGCCTGGCTCGGGTGCTTTGCTGTGCAGTTTGCTTGTTCGCCCCATTTCCGTGTGGGATTTCACCAGGTACTCCAGTTTCCTCCGACAGTCCAAAGCTATGCTGCCTAGGTTAATTGGCCTGCTGACTAAATTGGCCCTAGTGCCCTGCAATGGACTAGCCCTGCCTTGCACCTTGTGTCTGCCAGGATAGGCTCCAGCCCACCGTGACCCTGTACAGGATTAAGTGGGTACTGAAAATGAATGAATGAAATAATATACTACGTGCGTTACGTGGCTTTTTATGCTACTTTGGATTGAAAATTACTGTGTGTGCCTATTGTGCTTGCAGTATAGACATACATCGGGAAAACATGCACTAATACAAACATATCACAACAATTTATCAAGGTTATTATTGTGACGGTGCTATGACAGGTGAAAGAAGTTCAGAAAGCATTGTCTTGCATCTTTTCACTTTTGGCAACAACCACAACTTATAATCCGTGTGCGCTTGTGAGCTGGAATCAATTTTAAGCAGCACCAGGAGCATATATCTTGAGACATCAGTCAATGGGGATGTGTGATTAAATTCCCACCTTTAAACAAAAGGAAATGAAGACAAATTGTTGTTGTTCTTTAAGAACAGCGAATGTTCACTTTTTTTTTTACCTTATTTGCTAGGTTATGGTGGCAGGATGAAAGTCCTGTCCGAGGTGATTTGAAACCCACGTCGAGCGTCTTTCACTGTGCACTTTGTGTTCTCTCCCCCTGTTCTGCGTGGGTTTCCTCTGGGTTCTCCGGTTTCCTCCCACATCCAAAAACACACTAATACATTTATTGGCCAATAACATCATCAGATATAACATCACTGTCTGTAGGTTGGCGCCGGTTAACCACCTGGCTGACCCCCCCCCTCACTCTGCCATTTCCTTGCGCCTCCGTATCTCGTCCATGATCAGGCCTGAAATTTGCACGCGCTATAAATTAGATTATTCTTGTTATTAAAGGCTACAAGGGGGGTATTTGTGAGAGTAGGTGAGTAAGACAAGTTTATTGATCACATACACGTAAAATACATGGCAGTGCGATTATTTGTAGCAGCAGCATCATCATCACCACCAATTGCATTTCCATTCCCTTCATGACGATCATTCGTCACAATCATCATTGGCCATCGTGCTGGAATTGAGGAGCCTCGTGCTGAGGGCAGGTTCGTGATGTCGGCTAATTAACCATTTAGCTTTGGCTGAGACAATTAACCAATCACCGCGCGGAAGAGCTGGGTGGAGTCGGGCTATTTAAGCCGCACCATGGGCACCTCGTGTCGGCTACAAGCAGAGGGCCGCCGCGGGACGAGGCTCAAGGTCACACAAGACATCACTGCATATTAATTCGATGTTGTCTTGAGGGCGAGAACAAAGGCCTTTTTGGCGCGTTGGGGTAAGTCTTAATATTCATTATGGGGCAGCGAGGAGGTTGTCATAATGTTGGCGGGCAGTGCAGCAAGTAGGTTCGTGGTCTTTATGTGAAGTCATGGGCGTGTTTTCGCTTTGCTTTTCATCGGGAATTCCGGTTTTTCTCCCACGTCAAGATAATGATCTCCTCCTTAAGAGGACGACTGACGTTTTTTTACCAATGGACTTAGCTCTGTAGTCCGATACTAGCAGGGGCGACCCGGCGTTGCCCTCGCGATAGTAATAGAGGCACCGCTTATCCAAAGTGCGCATTGTAATGGCGGTGGGGCTTATCCCGAGTATTGTAATGGCGGCGCGGCTCGTGGTACCGTGAGGGCACGGGCCGAAGCACAGAATGCGGTTCCGGTGGGCAGGGAAGCCGTGGCGTGCAGAGTGGGGGGGCGGAGGGGGTGACGGCCCCCGGCATCCATTTGAGGGGGGCATCCAATCAAAGAGTGAAATTCAACAGTCTCACAAGGTGGTGTGAGTGGATCCGTGTTTAAATAAGCAAAACCAGAGTAGAGAACCTGTTACGTGTAAATACTGTGCGTAACGCCGATTAACTCTTTCGGTGCCCTGTCGACGCCGATCGACATTATTTTTCATCATCCACTGTGCCCTGTCGACGACCGTCGACACGTGATATTTAATTTGAATATAAAGTGTATTTCATCTCTTTTTACATATTTAAGATGGCGTCCTTTCTCAGTACTAGGTCTTGGGGGCATACAATCGAGGAGTCGGCCCCGGGCATCACCAAACCTCTGCACGCCACTGCAGGGAAGGCCCGTGGTTGCGCGCTAAGGCGCCAAAGAGCCGGCTCGGACCGAGTGGCGTCGTTGTGTTAAGGTTGTGATTTGGCGGACTACATCGTGATCAAGCAAACACCCAACTTGTCTTTATATAGAGATATTTAGTTGTTATTGGTCATTGAATGTTTATACTCTAGCATGAGCCTTTGAGACTCTTAACAGATTGCCGAGTTAATGAACCAACGCTATACTCAAAGCACCGATGTTGGTAGTTACTTGACTGTACTTCACCACTATGGTTTACGGTGGGCATCATAGTACCGTACGGCAATTGGTGCAGGTGTAGTTGTGACTTAATGGACAATGTTCCACCCGGAGCCCAAACCCATTGGGGCAATGTGGCTTCTTTGGGGTCAAATTGGTGCTTGATGAACCACGGTGCAAAGTTACCTTTGGCTGAGAAGCTTAATGGCATTTGTTACTCTGCAGCGATTCACACAGGTCGTCTTATTCGTTTACGATGGACTGGCGACCCATTATGGTATAGCTCTGCCTTGCGACCTCTGTGTGCAAGGATAGGCTCTGGCTCACAGCGACCCTTTCGAATCCGATTCTATCCTTTGAAACGTGATGGTTATTTGACAGTTTCCCTATTGCAACACGTTCTTCTTTAGTTGCATACAGCCCTTCAACATTTAGAGATATAATAGTCCGTGCTGGCCTTAAAGGTGGCGGGCATTGGCCTCTCTTCTTGCTCCAGACTGAGGGGCTTCTGGCATCTGTTGAGCTTCTGGACATCGTTGTCTTTCAGCTCGGCTTCGAAGTGTTTGGTAGAATTTGCAGGTAATTCCAAGTATTACTCGACAGGGCTCGCGACGTGAACGCTTCTACCTGGAGCCCCACGGCGACCCTGTACAGGATTAAGCGGTTTCTGACAACGGATGAATGCGACAACAGCAGCAGTATTATTACAATCAATATCAGCGTGATCATCAGCCGTTAAGCAGTAATACAATCAGCATCATGACAACCATCATCCCTAAACTCATCATAGTACTTGATACTCACCATCAATACCACCACCATCCTCCTCCGCTACTCATCACAACTGATCAATTATCATCAATGTAACCAACATCATTAGCAGCAGCACAATGACCCCTCCCCACTGGACTAATATTAAAGAGAGCTACATATCTCAACGCTTCTTTCCAGCTCCAATATGGGGGTCAAGGTAGAAGCGTTTACGTCGCGATCCCGGTCAAGTAATACTTGGTATTACCTGCGAATTCTACCAAACACTTGGAAGCCGAGCTGAAAGACAACGATGTCCAGAAGCTGACCATCGTGCTTCGGAGAATCGCAAAGAAGAAGAAGCTCAAATAGAGTGTGACCATCCAGGCATCCACACACACCTACCCTCTCTCGCTCACCATCCATCCATCCATTTTCTAAGCGGCTTGTCCTGGTGAGGGTCGCGTTGGCAGCAGTCCAAGGAGAGTGGACCAGACATCTCTTCCTCAGCAACAGATGGCAGCTCTTCCTGGGGGATTCCCAAGCCAGCACGAAGGCTATAATCGCTCCTCACCACCCATCTCCACCACGAAATCCACCACAATACGAGAAACGCGAGGCGCTGTGAGCCTCGCCTTATAAAGGGAGGGATCTGGGGGAGGATAGGAGGTTCCGGGGACGACACGTGATGAGCTCATTGAGTCCACCTGTTCAACCAACTTAGATCATACACCCCACCCCCCCGTACAATGGGCATCCCGCCACCACACCCAACAAGTCACTTAACTCCTCACAGAGAGGAAATTAGTGGGAGAGAAGGGAGACAGAAAGATAGGAAATGAGTGGTGGGGGGAATGAGTGGAAGAGAGAGGGTGGGTGACCGCACTACCACGCAGTGGCGAACGGCGGCTTTGGTTAAGTAATCAGGCCTTCATAGGCGCTACTGCTGCGCACTTGGCAATTGACCCAAAAGTAAGTTAAGGCTACACGGGGCCTATTTGTGAGTGTGCGTGAGTGAGTCAAGTTAAGTTTATTGATCACATACACGTAAGATACATGGCAGTAAGATTCTTTGTACAACAGTATCATCACCACCGATCGCATCTCCATTCCCTTCATCACAATCATTCGTTACCAATCATCATTGATCCCTCGTGCTGAAATCGAGGAACCTCGTGCTGATGCCAGGTTCGTGACGTCGGCTAATTAACCAATTTCCTCTGGCTGAGACAACCAATCACCGCGCGGAAGAGCTGGGTGGAGTCAGGCCATATAAGCTGCATCCCGGCGCACCTAGTGTCAGCTTCAAGCAGAGGGCGGCCGGCGGGACACGAGGCGGCCGGCGGGACACGAGGCGGCCGGCGGGACACGAGGCGGCCGGCTCAAGATCAGCGAAAACATCACTCCATATTAATTCGATATTGTTTGGAGGGCGAGAACAAATGCGGGTTGGGGTAAGTCTTAATATTGATAATGGGGCAGAAGCAGACCATACTATGGAGCACTGTTCGTGGTCTGTATGTGAAGTCATGGGCGTGTTCCCCTTTTGCTTTTCATCGCGAATTCCCGTTTTGCTCCTTAAGAGGACGACTGGCTGTTTCACCAGTTGGCTGAGCTCTGTAGTCCGATATATTACGTTGTTCTTCTTAAGCGTCTCGGCCAAAGATAACGTTGCACCTAGGTTTATCAAAGTACCAATTTGACCCCAAAGAAGCTATTATAATTATACTGCTGCCCACCGTGAACCATCGTGAAATACGGTGAAGGAACCACAAACACTTCACATGGCTATCCCAAAAGAGCAAGTAAGTGATGCATGTGCTCATTCGTTTGTGCCGGTATATCGACGGGTGCACTTCACTTACACACCTTCACATGACCTAAACTCACAAACGGAACCTCACTATGAATAAAATTGGTCATGAAAGCCTTAGAGTTAATTTAATGGCATTAGTTACTCTGCAGCGATTCACACAGGTTGTCTTATTCGTTTATGATGGACTGGCGTCCCATCATCGGTATAGCCCTGCCTTGTGCCTGCTGGAATAGGACTTAAGCGGTTTCTAACGATGGCTGGTCTTCGTTCATGTGTGACTGGCTTAATTCAGCAGTGTATAGATCATGGTTGAATATGATATGGGTTCATGTCCAGTACTAAGCGTCTGTTTAGTGTGTTTGTGCATGGCTTTAGGTTAACTGATCTTATACTTTCTGTTTCAGGTGTTGGTGTCAAGCTGCGTGTTGCAGAGGTAGCCCAGCGGTTAGTACTTTGATAAACCTAGCGGTTAGCGCGCTGGGCTACGAATCTGGCGACCCGAGTTCGAATCCCGCTCACGGCCAACACCAGTGACGATTTTCTGAAACCGGTCCTGGGCCTCCCTGGCCTCAAATGAGTACCTAGTGCCACTAGGGAGACAAAGGCGGCCGGGCGTGGTGCTGGTCACCCACCCCCTCGGGTGCCGTGTCGACCTTCATAGGTGCTTGCTAACAGCACTTGTCCCTACAGTCTGTTCAGGCGATCTTTGTTGCAGAGGACTTTATATGAAGATGGTGTGCCTCTGCAATCGAGATGTGTACACCCTGTGTCCTAATGTAAAATACATCCAAGGTTTTAACGTTTTCTGGAAATAAAACAAGTGTGAAGCTCTTAAACACTATATGCATTGTCTGAGATAGATGCCTTTCTTTATAGCCTTTGCTAAAATGTGACGTTATCATTTAGACAGTGTTTCTTTGCATATTTGTTTAACATTATCTGTACACCTTTCTCCATTGTCTCATTCTAATAAAGATTGTTACTGCCGACTTGAATCCAAACACCCTTGTTTTCCAACAGGGTGCTGCTGTTATGAGCACTTTATGATTGCACTGGTGTCCAGAGCATAATGTTGCATGACAGTATTAATAAATCCCTTGTATAAACTATGCATGGAATATATATGCTTGCTTTGTGACTACATAAGTCTGCACAGTGTTTGTGACTGCCTCTGTGCGGACATTGATCTAGTATGATGTTTGTGACAGTCCCTGTGGCGATATAAACCACACATGGACGCCTGTAATTAATATGCCTCCATGTGTTTAAAGGTAGCTGATGTGGAACAGCGGTATTATAATATGTATAGGAAAAGAATTTTTTGCTAAGTGTTTTGTGCAAGTTAAGTAAAAATTGAAAATAGCCCCCCCTTTTGAAAGTTTAACCAACCAATGAAGTGTGTGCTGTGATTTATCACATGTTAAGTCAAAGACATTGTAGTAC
>JAZEWU010000010.1:7340415-7350880 GCA_036362915.1 Geotria australis
ATAGTGAACACCACATGTGTGCCAAGTGCGATAACCAGAATTGCTCTCCTTGGCTGTTATTTCAGGATAGCTGTGGAGTGTCCGCACTCTCCTTCACGAAGGAAAAAGAGCAGGAACACTTCACATGGCGATCCCAAAAGAGCAGCTATGGAGAGCAATTCACAAGCTGTGGAAAAAACGACATTACAATTATCAATCTTCTGATGTCTCCACGTAGCCAGGTATCTTCCGATGTCTCCACGTAGCCAGGCGACCTTGTCCCAGCCAGGAGTCCCAGCAGCGTCCATCTGCATTCAGACACGAGCAATACACGGGTGCATCATTAACCTTACAATGGTTAGACTTAACTGGAGGCTCAGGTGCGGTTAGAGTAGCACCTATTACACGATACCACATGGGCACTTTATTACACACACAGGAAGCAAGCCATATTCAGAATGCTACAAATGAAAGCAGCCCATTTCCATCCATTAACAGAAACCGGAGCTCATTTCGGCAGACACAGGGTGCAAGGCAGGGCCATACACATGATGGGACGCCAGTCCATCACAGGGCACCAGGGCCAATTTTAGTCAGGAGGCCAGTTCACCTATGCCGTGTCAAGGGGTTTGTTTAACGCCGCTCCAGACTGTTCACTTTAGGCCAAGTCGACCTAGAGGAGTTCCATCAACAAGTTCATAAACCCAATTTGCTCGTGTGTACAGGGAGTTGAACTTAAAAAAACGCAAT
This sequence comes from Geotria australis, assembly GCA_036362915.1. Classification (NCBI taxonomy): domain Eukaryota; kingdom Metazoa; phylum Chordata; class Hyperoartia; order Petromyzontiformes; family Geotriidae; genus Geotria; species Geotria australis. Next base: position 7,341,145 of record JAZEWU010000010.1, read on the forward strand.
CATTAATTATTTGGCCGATAACATCATAATATATAGGAAGCAGTGTGTGGCAATATGGCGCCGGCAAACCCGCCGGGCTGCCTCCTCCGCCTCTCTGCGCTTTCCTCGCGCCTCTGAGTCGTTCTCTCGTCGAATGAGTACCTTCGACAGTGCATGAACATGTGCGTGTTATTACTCTTCTTTTCGATTCTTCGAAGCGTAATGGTTATAGGACAATTTCTCATTTATTTACATAGTTCTTTGCATTTTTATTGAACTCTGCAAGGTCTGGACCAAAATTATTATTACAAATGGAAAAGTAAAGGCTTCTGGAATAAAATGAAGCCCTTGTCCCTCACACATGTGCAGCGCTTTGTGACCCTCGGGTGAAAGGCGCTATATAAAGGCTATTATTACACTCCACGTTATATAATGCAAGGTAGAGTCGACCGAGTGGAGGCCCAGGACCAATTCAGATAAACCTTGCCACGCACATTCACCTTGGCCGAGATTTGAAACCAGCCTGCCGGGTTCGAAGCGCAGTGTGCGAACCGCTATGCCTCCTGTACACACACACACACAAAGACAAACTGTAGAGTCAGGAGCTGTTAGCAAGTGGCACAAATGAAGGCTGGCACGGCACTCAAGGGTGGTTGGTGGCCAGCACCGCATTCGGTCGCCTTCATCTCCCTGGTGGAGAGGTTTACAATACTAGGTACTCAATTGAGGTCGAGTCGACCTAGGAGGGAGCCCAGAACCGGTACAGATAATCGCTACCGGTGGTGGACGTGAGCAGGAACAAAACTCGGGACATACCCGGCTTCGCAGCACAGCACGCTAACCACTGCGCCACCGTTACACATTATAGCAAGACATACATGAAGGTTAAAGCTCCAAATACAACTCCATCCATCCAGCGAAAACCCGGCGAAAACCCACGTGGACACGGAGAGAACATGCAAACTCCACACAGAAACGCTCCGAAGCCAAGATTCGAACCCGGGGACCTTCTTGCTGTGAAGCGGCAGCGCTATCCACTACGCCACCGTGTCGCCACTAATACAACTCACCTTTTCAAATCTAACTGGAGCGACGAGATGTCGAAGTGCCGCTGCTCACCATGCGCCCACCATCGCACACAAAACCGCTGGTGCTGTGAGCCTCGCATTTTAAAGGGAGGATTCTGGGGGAGGGGAGGAGGAGAAGCTCCGGGGACGACACGTGATGCGCTCATTCAGTCCTCGTGCTCAACCAATCTAGATCACATACACCCCCACGACTCCCCCCTGATTAGGAATCCCGCCACGCCACTACACCGAACAATAGAGACACCACCCACCACCACCCTCCCTCCTCCTCTGCTACTCATTATCACAACTGATCATCACTCATTATCAATGTAACCACCATCAGAAGCAGCATCATTATCACCTCCACTCCCATCTAACATTCCCTTCATGACGATCATTCGTCACCAATCATCGTGAACCTCGTGCTGGAATGGAACCTCGTGCTGAGGCAAGGTTCGTGACGTCGGCGAATTAACCAATTTATTCTGGCTGAGCCTATTAACCAATCACCGCGAGGAAGAGCTGGGTGGAGTCAGGCTATTTAAGCCGCATCCAGGCACACCTCGTGTCGGCTACAAGCGGAGGGAGCTCGTGGGAGGAGGCTGCGTGTGGAGGTGGAAGCTACGGGACGAGGCTCCAGCGCACAGAAGGCATCTATTCTATGTGCCGCATTGAGCCGGTACCTGAGGACCATCGCTCCGTATTCATTCGATGTTGTCTTGGGGCCGAGAGCAAAGGCCTCTTGGGCACGTTGGGGTAAGCGTATTATTTCTCTAGGGGGGGCGGCCGGGAGGTTGTCATAATGTTGGCGATCAGTGCAGCAAATAGGTTCGTGGTCTTCATGTAATGTGATGGGCGTTCTCCTTCGTTTGTCACCGTGAATTCCCGTTTTGCTCCCACGTAAACATACTCTCCTTAAGAGGACGACTTGCAGGCGAGTGGAGCTGCCAACAATTGGCTGAGCTCTGCAGTCCTATAAAGTTATCGGCAAGTTAATATATTTTATAATATAACATGAACCTCTTTAAGGAGCCCCTTGGCTCCGAGACGAATAGATCGTGAGATCATCGCTAATACAGCCACGTATATGTATGCGTTATTGATCCAACGCTAGAGTAAAAGCACCAATGTTGGTTACTTAACCATACTTCAGCACGATGGTTCACAGTGACCATCCTAATACCTACCGTACGGCGTTTGGTGCACTGCCTGTCTGGTGTAATTGTGGCTTGGACTGTTCCACCCGGAGCCCAAACCCATCACGGTGATCTGGTTTTCGGCTTCTTTGGTCTCAATTCGATGCTCTGATGAACCACAGTGCAATGTTACCTTTGGCTGAGCTCTATGGCATTTGTACTCGATTTACACAGGTTGTCTTATTCAGGCCCATCATTGACAGTACCCCCCTATTACAAAGATCCCCGTGTAACCTTAACTAAATGTAGGGCTAAGTGCTGTTGGCGATTAACACCTAATACGATCCAGCACCACTGTTGCCTACGTTTCTCCAGTACCAAGATGTTTACTATTTTAACACAATACTCCAGACAGTTTACTTAAAGCCAAGTTGGCTAAGCGTTCCAACAGATTCAGAAGCCAATTTGCCACTGTATGCAGGAAAGTGTACAAGAATTGACAATACATGGAAAAATAAAGGCTTCTGGCGTAAAGTGAACCCTTTGTCTCCGGCACATGTTATACACAGCGCACTGCGTTATATAACTTAAGGTCGAGTCAACCTAGTGGAGGCCCTGGGCCAGTTCAGATATCACTTACCATGGCCCAATCACCTTGGCCAAGAATCGAACCCAGTTTTCCGGGTTCATAGCACAGCGCGCTAACTGCTTGCTACAGCTCCATACTACAGTAAGACGCATGTGGAGGTTAAAGCTTCGAATACAAAACAATTCACCTTTTAAATGAAGAAATGGTCACCAGGCGTCCACCAGCATCCATCCCCCACCACCACTACTATCCGTCCACCCTTCCTCATTTAACCATCAATATTCACGTTTGTCGAATTGGGTTTTTACTAGCGGGATGGGAACCTTGCCCGGACTAGGGTTACCGGGACCCAACCCTGGAGCCAGGCCGGGGGGTGGCGTCTATCCCCAAACGCCTGGTGGCCGGGTAACCCGGTCAAGTCCGGCCCGAAATGGATACGTGGAGCAGCCTTGTGGGCCCACCACCCGCAAGAATCCCTGCGGAGAAATGAGGTTTCGCTGCAGGGATGCTGAGGCTCGCTCTCCGTGACAAAGTGAGGAGCACAGAAATCCGGGACAACTTCAGTAGAGTCGCTACTGCTTCGGATTGAGAGGAGCCAGTTGAGGTGGTTCGGACATCTTGTAAGGATGCCCCCTGGAAGGCTCCCCAGGGAAGTCTACCAGGCACGGCCCACTGGGCGGAGACCTAGAGGCCGACCCAGGACACGCAGGAGAGATTATATCATTTGGCTGGCCTGGGAATCCCCCAGGAAGAGCTGGAATCTGTTGCTGAGGAAAGGGATGTCTGGTCCACGCTCCTTGGACTGCTGCCACCGCGACCCTCACCAGGACAAGCGGTTTAGAAAATGGATGGATGGAATTAATGTAATGTTTAAAAAAATAATTCTGTAGCCATTAATGACTGGTATGAGACTAAAAAAAATAACTAATTACGCGGTGGAAACCTGTTTAGTTTCGGATTAGAACCCAAAATCTCCGTGTTACAAACCCCGAGATCGCAAGCCACCTCTTCGAGGTGAAACACTTAACGGCTCCCACGATGGACCAGGGGAGTAGGTGTCAATACCCCCCGTGTCTTTGCAGGACATTTGATTGACATGTCACATACCGAATTGGTTCTGACTCATTGACCGCAAGCGCAACAATTCACAACCGGCTCTCAGGAACTCACACCCGTGCCGTGTTATTTTGAGCACTCTCAGATGGACAGCAAGTCTGCATTACTTCTCACAGCGGGTCCGGTCAGAACAAATATTCAATTGAGGGCAATTGAGAAGCCAATTTTTAGAAACTAATATATATTTTAGAAACGTTGAAGTGCACGAAGGGCTCAAGGGTGCACGGACTTTGACCTCGGGTGTCCATACGAGATACCATGTTTTATGAGACTATTCGCCCAAGATTAAGTTGATGGCGGGGGCTTGAGAACAGGAACCGTTATCTCAGGTGCAACTTCAAAGACTGTTTATTTAAGTTGTTATAAGTAATCATGACCACCGTGTTTCGAAGAATTGCGAAGAAGAAGAAGTAATCCTGTAGGATTACAAACAATACAGCGGCCACGCGGTAACCATTACAAGGTCAGTCAGTTTGTATGTAAGATGGAAGGAACCGTTGAGCTATGTAGCTCTTTTGAACAGTTGTTCGGGGGGGAGGCATAAATTACAACATCTCAAGGAACCGGGGGCAATTTAGTCAGGACAATTAACCTAGGCAGCAGCATCGCCATTGGACATGGCAGCGTGCGTGGTGTTACGGTTATCATACTGGCCTTGCAATATAGGGGTTGCTAGATTAGTTCGACCTCACGGTGCTGCAGGTGAAACAACGCGGCAGGTTACTTAAAAACCGCGCTCCCTACAAATGAGTAAACACCACCGTTGATGGGCGGGTAGCGTGTGGACCTTCAGCTAGTATGGAAGAGAAGGCCAAGAACAAAGTAGTTGTACTTACACGCCTGTGCTTAATTTGTGTTTTCGCGCATTTATTTTCTAAAATAAATCCGTAGATTAAGAACAGCTGCTTTAGAGTTTCTAAAGGTGTCGCTAATATTGCCCCACATGCAATAGATATGAAAGTACGTGAATAATCAGACTCGAATGTATCACCATCTGCATTACGTTAAGCCCTTTCAATCCACGATACTCTAGAGACCTCACTGGACATATGCCATTGCCCTGGTTTCTTGGCATTAGCAATTCAATGCATTTCCACATATGCTCAGATGTCATGCCTTCTTCATTCTCATCAAACGTTTCCTTACGATGGAGGTTAACATTAGTCTTCATCTCTGGTTTAACTTTCACAACAGTTTACAGCACTTCACTCAGAAGAAACAAACGAATAGAGTACACCAAGTTGAACTAGGGCTTTTGTTTTGGTAAACTGTGGCTCATACTTGTTTAATTGCCGCTGTCTCACAAATGGGCCAAATTGAATCGTACTATCACTCTGATGAAAATCCTTGCAATACGATTTCATCACAACTGACAACACTCACAGTGGCCACTACCCTGTGTACAATACCATGGGCTGCAAATCTTTGACCACCACAGTAATTAACAAACACTGGGTTATCATTGAAATCATCTATAAAAATAAGAAAAAACCTACAATTATGGGCAAAGGCCATAATTGTAATTGTACAAAAATTGCATTCTCACATACCCATCCTTCATCCCTGCCAGGTTTTGCAGCGTACCAAGGTCAGACATAAACAATATAATTATAGTATTTAAATGATTCATAGCCGGGCATTGGGTGTGCATTAATTACTGTGGACAGATTGACCTTGGCTCTCTGTAAAACCTGGCTGAGATGGAGGATGGGTGGAGCCGATCACATTTCTCAAACCCTGCTACAGTGACTTTTAAATCAGGGTCCGCTGCACAAGACAGACCCCGAATTGTCGTGTGATGTGGAATATTCCAACCTTCGACATTTAATAATGTGAAAGGAGATGAGATTAACTCCGGTATATTTCATGGGAAAAAAAAAACCCGTGGAAGCCTAGGTCGAATATGTGATGGTCGGCACAAAGATGTGAGAGTGGCGTATGCGTGTGTGGGAGAGAATTGTTTTGTCACCGCTGCCTTTCGTGGGGGAAAAAAAAAGAATTCGCAAGAAAGTAACTGTACCGTTTTTGAAATGCTCCAAAAATGGTATGCGGATTGTGTAAAAAGGTAGTTATTTTTTAGATCTATCACGTGGAAAATAAAAAGGTGGTTGAATATCTTAAAATAGTAGTAAACTACTTCACTACTAAATAAAAACAATAACTTTGTTAAAAACAAAAGCAACCTTTGACATGCAAGCTTGAAGTAAAAATCGACAATTTTTGAGAGAATAGAATAATGGTCAATAAACCTGAATTGTTCCAATTTAAACATCCATTTTAACACTTGATTATTAAATTAAATATAAAACAATTATTAGAGAGTCCAATACGTGCGTTATGCATGCACGATCTCGATACAATAATGTTAAAATCGACGAACAACATATTTCTTGAGACTTTCTGTCATTCTGGAAATAACAGAAAACTGATTCCGTAAACTGACAATATTCGCTGCACTGATGTGGGTTTTCACGGCTCGATGTATGAGAATTGCTTTCTAAGCTGTTCTTTCGGGATAGCCGTATCGAGCGCTCCCCCTCTGTCCTTAGCGACGTTTCAGGACGCCTCCAACGTGGGAGGCAAAACGTCGCCAAGGATAGAGGGGGAGCGCTCGACACGGCTATCCCGAAAGAGCAGCTGCTTCAAGTTTCATCCAGGGTGTGCGGTAACCACAGCGAATTCAGCACGTGCAATGTATGCAAGCATTGTAAACTCTGCGTCCTACTTCATATGCATTGCGGGTGAATGTCTGCAGCACAGCAGAGCAATCCAAAACCCACCCAAACAAACCCCTCCAAACCCATTATGCAATTCACACGGCCTGCTGTGTATACACAGGGATTACGTTACTGAAACACAAGGATGAAGGTGTATCCAGTATTGTTACAACCTGATCAACTTTGAACACAATGGTACTTTGTAGCAGGACATTTTGTTTAAGAGTTTGTTGCCAAAGCACCGCGCCTGCCACCCCATGCTGTCATAAACTTGCTCTCGGGAACCTATAACAAATACATCACGAATACTCCGTGCGCGCCGTTCACAGCAACATGGCCTATTTCATTTCAATCGCATAACTGGGATAGTAAGCAGCATGCCGCCTGCATTGTTGGTCTACTCAACTTGTGATTGAGCCGTACGCGCTGTAAACACTGTGTGCTTGTTAAGAACCTTGAAAGCGGACCTGGGAAAAAACGAGGGAATAAAGAGGCATACGAGAGAGCAGGTTGCCGTGCTTTCGAAAGGATGACGTTGATTATGAAAAGCAATATACCAATTGTGCACACAGAAGGAAGTTTGTAATTGATTTTCTATCACCTGCTGTGACGCGGATCCGAAACGCAGACGTTGGAAGCGTAATGGAACAAAAGGTGAAAAGTGGGCAAAGAAGCGTCGAGAGAAATATATCCTTGAGTCGCAAATAACTCCTCTAATTTTAGTGTGTTTAATGATTAAAACTACCGTGGCCAACCTGGATACATTGTTACAGGCACAATTATGGCTGTGATTTAAAAAAACCCCTATTGTAATGTAATTTTAAGTACCGTTGAAGTGATCAACACATTTCAAAAACACATTCTAAAGGAATAAGATAATTATTTTAAAATAATAGAGGATGTTGTTAATCATTTTTGAGACAGCAGGACTCGGAGAGCGGGTTTGCCCGGGAGAGTGGGGACACGTTGGTCATTAGGACCACGATGCGGACACGAGTCCTGTTAGTGCGGGCGTTCGTCAACCCCCACCCTCCGTTTCAGCCAAACAGAAAGCAAGGCAGACAGACCGATGGTGAGAACTACTGCATAAACACTTTGAAAATTATCCAAGGTTTTACCTTTTCTGGCAATGAGACAAGTGTTCAGATCTTAAAAACACCAAATGGACACCTTTTTCCAAAGGGTCCAGTTTTCAAGAAGCCGCACATATATTACCACACCATTTAGTTTACATGTTTTTGCGACAAGCATGTGTGGCTTCTTGGAAACTGGACCCTTTGCGAAAAGGGTGTCCGTTTGGTCTTTTTAAGATCTTAACACGTGCCTCATGGCGCGGAGCAGTGTGCGCCGTTAACCAAAGTAAACGCCTGCAGTAGAGAATGTTCACACGATTTCTCCTAAAAATATAATTCACGTGGTAGTTAAGTATCTCTGCTCCAGAGTAAGGGATGCATTTACCTGTACACACTGTTACGAGACTGGTTGGAGCAGCGCCTTCAAGTTAATACCTTATATTACCAGAGTTTAATCAACTTTGCCAATTTTAGTGCAAGAGCTAATTTAATACGATGCTTTATTTCGTGTGCAGTCGTTGATGACTGGGCTAAAGCCATCAGCTTTGTACATTTCAGAACCCAGTTGAATCATGGGTGGCAGTTTTTCCATTCAGCCTGCAGGTGCACTGCCCACTGAGTCACCGGCCACTTCACCCACCCAGAGTATTGTTTTGAAGAAGCATTTATAGTTTCATCACTCACTGACCATTCCACCTCCCCTTAACATGACTGTTGTAATCTTAACACTCTTTACCAACATGCAATCGATCACACTAACACATGCAATTAATCACATGCAATAGAGGCATTGTTTTGTTACACACACTCACCTCGAGGTGCCACAGAGGTTGGCGAACTCTGCTCTGAATCTGATTTCGTGAGTTCCATTCTCAGACAGGGCCGCACCGCGGTGCAGTGAGTAGCGCTGCCGCCTCACAGCAAGAAGGTTCTGGATTCGACTCCCGGCTTCGGTACCTTTCTGTGTGGAGTTCGCATGTTCTGCCCGTGTCTGCGTGGGTTTTCGCCGGGCGCTCCGGTTTCCTCCCACAGTCCAAATACATGCTGCTACGTAGGTTAATTGGCCTGTGGACTAAATTGCCCCCTGTGATGGACTGGCATTCAATCCTGGGTATAGTCCTGCCTTGTGCCCTGTGTCTGCCGGGATAGGCTCTGGCTCACCGCAACCCTGTACACGATTAAGCGGTTTCGGACGATGAATGAATGGATTCTTACAACGATTCTACAGGGGGAAGATGAACATCTCAAAAGGAAAGTGGATGAAAACCATCAATTGATAGAACAACGTGGGCAGTTAAATGGGGGGCTTTCCATGATACACGATATCACAAGCCGTGCAAAGTATCTGTCATGAGCATCAACCCTCTGTTATGAGCATAACCTACATGTATCTAATAAAACAGTACTCAAATATGAAATATTCTTCAAAAGCGTGTAGCGTAAAATGTTCTCTAAAAGATGAAGGAGGCTGCATGGCTCAGGTGATTAGATACAATGTCTTATCACTGAACCGCCCCCGCTGAGATCATAGGTTTACATCAAGACAGCCCCCCCCCCGTGATTAAACATGGGTGTTGGGTGTGCCGAGTCGATGGTTTCGGCCTGTTCATCACTGATTGCACGAAAAAATCCCTTTGTGCTATATTCGGTTCTTCACTTAAATCAGTATTTTTCAACTCTGGGGATTAAACAGTGACAGCGTTATCAGGGCATATTAAATAAAGTGTGCCACTTAGTTTGGACAAAGAGGCTTGTTGAAACATCGTCACCATAGCTTTACTGATGCCATCTCCTTGGGGCCATTCTCTAACAGAGTGATGCCAAGTGGTGAATACCGTACAAATAAGAACAATAACTTATGGCATTTACAAAGCGCATTTCACTGAGGCCGAGCTGAAAGACAACGATGTCCAGAGGCTGAGCATCGTGCTTCGAAGAATCGCAAAGAAGAAGACTGAGGCTGTAGGGCTCTAATCTGATCCACGATGCCAAACAACCAAATCATGATAATAATAATAATGATAGCATTTATAGAGCGCCTTTCACCCGAGGGTCA
>JAZEWU010000010.1:7358508-7380199 GCA_036362915.1 Geotria australis
CAACACGTGCAGAGAGTAACGACACGCGGCGAGGAAGCGTGTTTGGAGCTAATAAACATCGCTGACGAAGGGACGGGTGTCAGCGTGCAACTTTTCTACATCATGCCTCTCACTCGAAGCGGTGCACGAGAGGGTCAAGAGGGAGGAGAGCTCCTGCCAGGGGAGACTCACACGGGTCCTTACAGTGCCATGTTTCGCACACAAGTCTTGCACTCTCGAGGTCACTGGTTTGATCTGGCGTGCCAGTTAAACCGAAGGGCAAATGTATTAGTCTCCCTACCTGTGTCCACCCAGCAGCATGTAAGCGTGTACACCACGGTCAATCAACACATCATGTACAGTGGGGTAAAAATATGGGTGCTCCCACTGTTTCCAGTATAGAATAATATCTCACACTGCCCCCGTGGGACGGCTGTCTGCAGCTCCCGCTTGTGGAAGCTGTTCCGCCAGCAGATTTGGGAGAACGTCATTGCAGGCCTGAACCACCCACTTCTAAAATCTGCGTTCACCAACGCAGTGAAGTTTTGTCAAAAAAGAAACCCCTAACGACTGACATCGTGTGGAGAGGCCTTTATCCAGCAGTGGTTTGACTTGAATGATTAGTAGTATTATTATTAACTGCCCCAAGCCCTGCAACCGATGTCTACAGTTGTTTCGCAAACTTGTTGTATATGACTTGTTTTGCTCAATGTATCTTGAGCCAAACTCTGCAGCCATCTTTATTAGTTCTTCAATCACGGCTTGCAGTTTACTTCTATTGGTTGATATAGAGACCAAATCATCAGCAATACGAGTTGTTCGTCCCTACATATACATATCTTTGACTCAGTGCCTATCACACAAATTAAGAGACATATTGACTGTTACGAATAGTGAATAAAGATTCAACAGATCCGTCAATAATGCAGCCTTAAAAATGGAAAAAAATGGAAAGGATAGGTGACCAAATCAGGCAATTGCCTTTCTTCACATCAGGAGTATTATTTCACCACTGCCAATACAGCGTCATCAAGTAATTTGTTCACTGAAGAACATAAAATGGGCTTGGGGTGGGATATGGAGCTACAAGTTGTCAAGATCAACGACAGAGTGACAGCCAAAGGAGAGAAGATATTGAGCAAAAAATCAGTTAGTGAGCAGAAATTAGCTCGATCGTTGAACTGCAAGAACATGAGTGATGGCAGCAGCAGTGGATAGATCATGGCTGGTGGGGATGATGGTGATTAATTTAATCTGTTCACCGTTCTTGAGGTGCAATTTTTAATGTTTATTTTTTGACAGCTACTGAAAAAGTAACCAATTGCTGATCAAGAAACTAAATATAAGATGATTAAAAGCATAGTTAGGAGTTCGTGTGCTCCAGGACCGAATAACCTCAGAATATTAGTTTATAATGGCCTCACAAATCGTTAAGTGAGCTTTCTTAACAGCTACAAATGGGTACTTCGTTCAGCACATAAATCATACACTAAGTTATGCTTATTGCTTTTTGTTAGAGTATTTAATTATATATTAGAGTAAATATTTACCACTGGAGACAAATCAGAAGTAATGACTTTACTTTTTAATTTGCGGACATTTACCAAGTACCGAAATGGAGCCGTAAGCGATTTCAATGTATTCCACTCCGGCCGATGTCTAAATATAATTCATACGGGTTAATGTAATGTGCGTGGATAGCTTCAAGCCTTGCTCACTCCTCCGACCACTGCCAAACTCTGCATCGGGTCGTAACACGCGTATACGCACGATGACGGTCAATTCAGATCGGCCAAACAGACCGTTTCATCATAAAGAGCATGGCATGAAAACGTACCGCTCTGCAATTACAGTCGGTAGATCACAATGTTTCAGTTAAAGAGATCTAGTTCAAGTTGAGATTCCACACAGCTCACATATTCCAGGTACGAGAGGCACAAGATAACATTGACAAGAATGTTAGAGGGATGGATTTCAGAAACCGTTATTTATGAGGATGTGAACTTGAGAAAGACTCGGTAAATAATAACAGTAACTGGTAAAAGTCGACCTGGAAGTTTGTAATGGTAACTATGCGATATACAATTCATGGTGAAGTTGATTATGTTTTTATTGTGATGATAGCATTGATACAAGCAAGGATGTATTGATGTAGGTTTTCACGGCTCGATTCATGATGGTTGCTCTTCAGAGCTCTTCTTTCGGGATAGCCATGTCGAGCGATCTGCATCTCGTCCTCGCGACGCCTGATGATGCCTCCGACGTGGGAGGCGAAACGTCGCGAGGGAGAGATGGAGATCGCTCGACACGGCTATCCCAAAAGAACAGCTCTGAAGAACAACCATCACGAGCCAAGACATTTAAAATTGGAGTCTAATCAATGCTCTTAACACAATCTGAATGAAGAAGGTTATAAAAAGTAACCTATTGAATTAGACTGAGAGGCAGAAAGAGGAAAACATGGTCCAGGGAGACAATGTAACTTGCATATCACATTCACGATTGAGAAATTGGGATTGGGCAGCGCCATCACAAGAAACACAGACACAACTCACTTGTAAGGATAATTGAAAAATACTTCAAACGCCTACACCACTCATAGAATGTATTGTATTAATAACAAATAAAACCCATACGTATTTTACATTGCTTTTGGATGTATCATATCCGAAGGGACATTGTTGTCTAGGCCCCGAGCGAATGTTCTTAATTAGCTACAAGCCGCTTTCCTCCTTAGACCGTGTCTATCAACCACTGAAAGTATTACATACTTGGGCACGTATGAGCAATTAGAAAATGGAACTTTAGTGAGCTGCACATTAAATAATGCCGTGGAATGTTGCCATGGCCCAGCTGAGGCTCTGATGGATATGTTTGCTTGGCCCCATTGTGCTAACACTGCCTGTAATTGGCCACATACCAGAAGAAGCAGGATAGCATGTTTCAAACTTTGTTTTTCTGCAGAAGCTCCGTTAAATGCCCGTTATTCTGCCGCCCCCCATTATAATTTATATTTAGATGGTAACACAATGCAACAGACTAGATTCGTTAATTTCGAAAAGTGTGCATTTAAAATTAATTGTTACTTTTGGAACTGAAAATCAAAAGCACCTGTCACATTTAGACAAATGTTTGTGAAACGTATCACTTGGTAGGGTAGATACACCTGACCCACGCCATAGCAATGTGGAATTTCCACCACTGGTTCAAAGCATGGCTTCAATTATAAAATTTTCAGGAAAAACGCTTCTAATTCGGAGTGCATGGTATGACGAATCTAATGGGACGAGATCAAATTATGGTCGATTGTGATCCAACCTCAATCCCATCCGATCCATAATTCCTGAGATCTGATAACCTGACAACAGAATAAATCAGTTTAGAGGTCGTTATAACATGGTTCATTATAACTGTCCAGTATTTATTTTATGAATACTCATATAATAGTACTGTACTACTCCTACTAATAATGCAGTATAATAATATAAATAACACCCTATGTTTATACACAATATATGGCGTACACGCGCCTAAGGAGTGCATTGCAAGTGTTATAGGTACTCATCATCATTATCAGTACCAGCGTGGGGGTCAAGGTAGAAGCGTTCACGTCGCGATCCCTGTCAGGTAATACTTGGTATTGCCTGCGAATTCTACCAAACAATTCGAGGCCGAGCTGAAAGACAACGATGTCCAGAGGCTGACCATCGTGCTTCGAAGAATCGCAACGAAGAAGAAGAAGTACCAGCGTAATCCTGTACAGGGTTGCAGTGAGCCAGAGCCTATCCCGGTAGACACAGGGCGCAAGGCAGGGCTATACCCAGGATGGGACGTCAGTCCGTCACAGGGCACGGGGGCAATTTAGTCCACAGGCCAATTAACCTATGCATATGTAACTATAGGGTTTGACCCAATTAACCAATATGCGAGTAATTTCTCAAATTTGGAAATGTTTGGCCCGTGCTGCCTGGACACAGGGTTGCTTACGTCCACTTTGCAGCAAATTGTGGTCATCTCTATTCTTATATTTTCTTTAATGAATGGAATTATTTTCCCACATGATTCTAACATTGGGTGGCAGGGTGGTGCAGTGTTAACATCTGCGTCTCACAGAAAGATAATCCTGCCTGAGGCGGTTTGATTCGCACGGCGGGCGCCTTTCTGCGCGGGGTTTGTGTGTTCTACCCATGTGGTGCGTGGATTATGCTCCAGGTTCTCCGGTTTACTTCCACAACTAAAAACACTCGTGAATTCATGGTCCGATAACATCATAGTATATAGTGTCTGGTGGGTTGACACCGGCTAACTGCAGGTTTCCTCGCGCCTTTAAGTCAGTTGATTTCAATTTGGTTATATATGAATGTTGTATATATTTTTAATTATTGTCACCAATTCGCTATTTGTTGTGTCGCAGGAGTGTCGTAAAGACCTTGCAAGCTCACTGGGTATTTTTTTGCCGTAATAATTTACATCTATCTAAAAAAAAGTTGTTCTCCCCAATTGAATGAATATATGCCACACGTTACACGTTGTATTTATTATTATAAAGCATTTTTAAGTTACCATCGTTATTTGAAACAAATTCCCATAGACACGGTTACAGCACTTTTACTTGAAAATGATCTAATCTTACAAAATGCGATTAAGACTTTGTACCATGAATTGAAAATGTCCCTTTTTGTAATTAATAAAATTAATGAGGTATTAGTATTCATTAAATTCGTGAATAATTATCTACGCCTCCTCATCGCATGCATCATTGGCAGGTTTATTAGATGAAACAATACACGGCGTTACGAAAACCAATTTAAAACTTATTTTGAAACTAGAAAAGGAACTTTCTTCAGAATTATAAGTGATTTTCGCCTATGTGGATTTGCATGCATGATTGCGAGTGGCTCGATTATTAGTTAATTGTTCTCTTTCTTCCTGTCACTAACGTTACCATTTTCCTAAAACGTGATGATAAAACACTATGGATAAACGTGATGATAAACACTATGGATAAACAAATCTGCTACACCACTCATACTTGTGAATCTGCCCTGCCTGGCCAGGGTAAAGAGGCTTACATGGCTTAGAGATCTGAGTAGCGATGCTGTAGTAGAGGTGCCCAGTAGCAGTCAAGTACTCAATGAGAGGTCAGAGTAAATGTGTAACCCAACATGCATTGACCAGCGTGGTGAAGTATGGTCAATCAACTCTGCTCAGGTGTGGGAGTACAAGGCAAGATGCCTGGTTCATGACACACAAACCTGGTTTTTCTACAAACTCCTCACCTCTTATCCCCTGGCGTCCATGTCCTTTACAGCCGTACATGGATTAATTATCAATACCCGTTTCATCCTGTAGAGGGTCACGGTGAGCCAGAGCCTATCCCGGAAGACACACGGTGCAAGGCAGGGCTATACCCAGGATGTGACGCTAGTACATCGCAGGGCACCGGTGGCGGAGGGGGGTAAATGTAGTCAGGTCAATTATTAACCTAGGCAGCATGCCTGTGGACTGTGGGGGGGGGAACTGGAGTACCCGGAAAAAACCCACACGGACACGGCGAGAACATGGGAACCCCACACAGGAAGGCAACCGGGATGGAAATCCAACTTCTTGCTATGAAGTGGCAGCGCGCCACTCGCTGTGCCACTCATTGAGCCGCCGTGCCGCCCTCCTTTGTTACAGTACCGACAATATGAGTAAATGGAGAGGGTGGTAATTGAAGAAATTAAGCAAGTGGTACAAATAGTAGAGGCTGTAGGGTTGACATGGCCTACTTATCATCAGCTCTAAGGGATTAATGTGGAGCTGCCTTCATTGAGTTATCTGATAGCATTTACATTGCTATGGCAATGATGAAACAATGAAAACAAATGGGTCGCGCGGCGATGCTTGCGGTGCTCGTTCATGGCGGGTAAGGTTAATTGCGAAATTCTAAAGAGCACGTTCGTGCATTGAGCAATATCATCACGCCATTAACAGCCAGCCCAATGAGAATCTACTTAAAAAAGGAAAACAACAACGGAGCCAACCCTACATATTTAGTAGACGAACAATAAAATACATTTATCTCATTAAAAATAATTACATATTAATGCGATCAAACCGACCGACAACAAAGATGTCCTTGATTGTCGTTATTTTCCAACTCTCCCGCCAGTGTTTGTACTTTGTGCACAACCTCGCTCAAGCCTCTCTATTCGTTCACAAATACAATGTTTGTCTGCACCCATCCATCCATCCAATATCATCCAGAAACCGCGTAATCCTATAGAGGGTCGCAAGGGCCGGTGCCTATCCCGGTAGTCACAGGGCCCAAATGCAGGGCTATACCCATGGTAGGACGCCACTCCATCACAGGGCACTCGAGGTAATTTAATCCGCACGCCAATTACCCTATGCAGCATGTCTTCGGTCTACGGGAGGAAACCAGAGTGCGTGTAGAAAACCCACGCAGACACGGGGAGAACATGCAAACTCCACAGAGAAAGGCACACGAGCTGGGATTCGAACCCAGACTCTTCTTTCTCTGAGGCTGCAGCGCTACTCACCACGCACCGTGCCGCCCCGTTGTCTGCATCCAGTATAGTCTAAATGACAAAGGCCTGCACTGAGAGATGGAGGCATTCGTTTACATTGCTGCTGCCAGTCTCTGCTGTACAGAGGCTGGGGGTCAAGGTAGAAGCGTTCACGTCGCGATCCCTGTCAAGTAAATACTTGGTATCACCTGCGAATTCTACCAAACACTTCAAAGCCGAGCTGAAAGACAACGATGTCCAGAAGCTAACCATCGCGCTTCGAAGAATCGCAAAGAAGAAGAATCAGAGGCTGCATTGGCCAGACGCCTGTGAGCGTCACGTCTTTAGAACAAGCAGACAGCCCCTGGTGAAATTAACAGCATGTCGAAGTAGTGTGGTTTTGCATCGTCGACGGATGCAGTTCTTTATTCCGAGCACAACCCAGCACTTTAAGCAACCACGCTGGCACTTGATAAATGGAAACTTTAGCCCTGTGGCAGGTCATAACAGACAGATTGAATAAACTAAATGGACCAAGTGTTCAATGGCCAGTTATCAGCTGCCATGTTCAATTCGGAAGTGAAGAAAGTCAGACAAAAAAAACCATTATTTTAATGTATGACCGTTATTATTTTAAATGTGCGGGTTTCTGCTGCTTGTACTCTTGGTCTGTCACTGTCACGGGCCTAAGTCGAGCAATAAAGTGCAGGAGTATTAAACACAATGGGTTTGAGAAATGCTGACGACAGTGAATATGCACAGAAGTGTTATTTGTTCTGCTTGGCAGATCCGGGATAACATCATGAATTATCTGTAGTTTAAACTTTTTAAAGGTTCACGGTATCATAATAAGTTTGGTCAGCGTTCACTTTGCCTGTGTAATGGGCCCTTACTTTATTTATTTAGGAAACTGGTGCTTTTTATATTTTGGCAAACAAAACTGGTGTACTCTTGGTTCAAATGAATCTAATACTTCGCAGGTTGCATAATCTGAATTTGCTGTGCTCATTGTATTCTCAAACTATACATTCACACGCGTGCAAAAATAATTTTTTTATAGAGATGCGCTGTTTTCATAAATGAGTCGTCTCGTGTAAACTTCGATAGAAATCTACCGTCCAAAGTATTGCGGAAAATGTTATATGCATAATAATGTTGTTTATTTAGTCGAAGCTCAAAGTTATATTCCAGGAAGGAACTGCTTAGAATATTTGGCCAATGTGTACCTTTACAAATTTGACTTCCAAGAAAAATCTAGATAGACAATGGAGCAATTGTCAATCTGTGTCAAATAGTGCACAAATTACTAAGTGGTAGAACGTTTGATATCTGTAGCGAAGGTTCGCTGTTCAAGCCTAGCGGGCTTGGAGAGCATCCATCGCTATAAGGGATGACGGCCAGTAGTTCAGACTAACGGCGGAGTGGCAGGCAAAGGAGGGAGCATGCCGAGAGGATTTCCACCGCAGAAATCGATTGTTTAGCTCACCTGGTGAACAGGAGACAGATGATTGTTCCGTCGCAAGAGCACGAGGGACGACAGCGGCTTGGGGAATTCCTTCATTCAGCAGTGGATAGATCTTGGCTGTTGACGACAGGAAGAGATGTAATCGTTAAGAAGAGCACATTATGTAGACATATCTAAAGTCTATTATGACAAGACTAATTATTTAATTATTTGCGCTACTGTTTACATTTTTGACGCATAAGCAAACTTACGATTGCCATAAAAGTGTTTCTTATGGGTGTATTTTATTGTATCTAAATGCAATAACTCCTGAATGGTGTGTTTTATTAGCTGTTAAGGGTACGTTTCATTGCATTTTTATTATTATTACGATTACTATGTGCTTTCCAATATCGCGTTATATTTGTTCATGAAACATAGAATTACATTATGAGCGTTCTGTGGTGCACCGCATAGCCTGCATACGATGCACGTCTAGGCAGAATGAAATTATCTTGGCAGTTATGCAGTGTTATTCAATAATAAAATAAATGCATTCTTTTTGCAAACACTCGTTCCTATTGGATGAAGAAGGAGATGCTGCCTTGGTGTAATGATTAGCAGCGGGACTTGCAGTCCAGTTAAAACAATGGATCATAACCGCGCACATGGATCGTAACCTCATTGTGGTGGAGAAGTTCGCTTGTTGCAATTAACTGCAAAGCTTTGTCACTTGGAATCCAGCACTCCTGATAGGGGCGGCAAACGGCCAACCCGGGTGAAAACTGTATTGGAGCAACGTTTTTACGGCCGGGTGCCCCTCCTGACACCAACCTCCTTTAGTCGGAGGGTCTGTGAATAGCTATTTGTCTCCGCCCAGACCTGTTCATCAAGGGAGGCCCTACCGAGAGTGCGCCACGGACCGGTTTCATGTAAGTCAATATTTTCGCGGACAGGCCTTCAAGGTGTGGGGGGATAAATATGACGAAATAAAATAATACGACCGGCATAAAAACAAATATGAAGTGCATACAAAATACAACTCAAGAGACACAGACGCACAGACGGATATATCTGGTCATTTTTCAAAATAAAACATCTTTCAGACTGATAATCAATAAAATATTTTTGTATTCATTCTTTCTGTGTGGCCCGATACCAAATGACCCACGGACCGGTGGTTGGGGACCACTGTGCTAGACTGTGCACCAAGGGAGACTCTGGCAAGAGGGCTCGACTCCAGGTGACATAGCTCTGGGGTTCATTGGAACACGCAAACCCCTCAACTGAGATAAGATGCAGGGACTAATATTTTTTTTATGATATACTTTATGAATTCGAAACAGCATGACACAAATCGTTGAAAACGCCATTGGAATGGATTTAATTTTTCACGTTCACTGTCGTTTATACGGCAATTAACCCGCACTCAATTTATATTTGGATGGGGGAAAAACATACCAATACTAGATCAGTTTCACAACCCATAATTCGTGAAAGTTTTCTGCCCAGTATTTCAACGGCTCGTAAAAGCACTCTTCCCTCGCAAGCAAAGATAAAAATACACCATTCAGTGACAGCTCCCAAAAAAATGATGTCACAGGTATTCCCAAGAACTCTGGTTCAAACATTTAGTATTATAATCACACACTTGCTGTGCGTTAGTGTCATGTGTTCAACCTAAATGTGTCTCCATTCCAAATAACTGAGCACAGGCAGCTAGAAGACAGTCTCGGAATAAGACAAGAAAGGACAGAGCGGTTGTGCTAATGAGATCCTTGCTCTGTGATCCATTATTAGCTGTCATCAAGGATTTGCAGAACCCCACAACCCACCAGGCATACCGGCTGCCTATGGAAGGTGCTGTCTGTATTAAGACTCATCACGTTTCATTTACAGGGCTATTGCAAGGGTGCTGGACATTGGGCTTTATCGTTCAATGTTTATTGAATACACGTTTTGCTTATATGATGATTATAATTATCCGCTCTTTGTTAATTCACCCACTGGAGGAAGGCATCCCCATGCGGTGTCCGTTAAGGGGGTTCTTGGACCATAATTCACCGTGCTGGTCAGTGTGGGTTTGTGAAAAAGGGCCCAAACCGCATCAGATAATACTAGACAGTGGCCGGGATTCAATCTCAGCTCGCTGGGTTCATTGTTCAGTGCGCTAACCACTGCACCAATGCTCCACCCCACCGTTTTGTTGACGGGACGATTTATAAGTACTACATACAAAATAATGGGCAGAATGGTGGCACAGTGAATAGCGCTTCCGACTCACAGCAAGAAGGTTTTGAGTTTGATTCCCAGCTCGGGAACCGCCTTTCTGCGTGGAATTTGCATGTTGTCGCGTACTCCGGTTTCCTCTCAGTCTGCTGTTTTCTCGGTATAATTGACCTGACTAAAATTTCCCTGGTATCCTCCGATGGACTGGCGTCCCATCACGAGGAAAAGCCCTGCTTTGCGCCCCGTGTTTCAGCTTATCCCTGTAGATTCTACAGGGTTATATGGTTTCTGATAATGAATGAAAATAAATGATTGAATGTGGACTATTCTCAGGCACATGGTTTCATTTTCCAATGACACAAATGGAGTGATGAATTAAATCCTAAAGGGGGAAAAAAACAAACCCATAAATTAACGCAATTATGTCACATGGCCAGCCAATGTGCCTGATCCTGTTTTTCAGACTGCGCCTCCGGCTGGGCCAGATATGAATTTCATTTTTGCCCCTTTAATTATTGTGGAAAATTGATTGTCAATACTGTACCACACATTGGTAGGCGCTGTGTTGTTCACAGTGGCTGGATTAACAGTTGGTGGGCTGAACTGGATTTCAAACTTAAAACCAAGAAAGGTAATCCTAATCTGGATATTTAAAAGGGTCAGCTATTGTACTCCTTAACCTTTGTGATTTTAATAATTTATAATAATGAGCAGTGGTTAGTACATCCATCCATTGTCAGAAACCGCTTCATCCTGTACAGGGTCGCGGTGAGCCGGAGCCTATTCCGGAAGACACAGGGCACAAGGCAGGGCTATACCCAGGATGGGACGACAGTCCATCACAGGGCACTGCGTTGTGAAAAACCAGGGAACCTGAGTACGATTCCCAGCCAAGGCAAACACGTGTAGTGACATCGGGACCAGTCATAACCCACTGCACCTTCACCAATGTGCATTCTTCTTCTTTGCGATTCTTCAAAGCACGATGGTTAAATTACAGTTTCTCATTTCCTTACACAGCTCCTTGCATTTTCATTGAACTCCGCAAGGTCTTTTGAGCTGCAGAGGTTGGGTAGTAGAGCACAGACAAGGCAGTGTTCCATAGTATGGTCTGCTTCTCCACATTCACAGGTAGTTGGGCCGGACTTGTAGCCCCCATCTGACTAAAGCATCTTTTGATCGTCCCGTTATCGTTCTCAGGCTGCAGCTCAAAAGACCTTGCGGAGTTCAATGAAAATGCAAGGGGCTGTGTAAGAAAATGGGAAACTGTAATTTAACATCGCGCTTCGAAGAATCGCAAAGAAGAAGAAGTTCTCAGGCGGTTGAGTGTCTTCCACTGAATCCATGGTGCATCTGAGCCAGGAGGGAAGTCTTCAGCAGGGGGGATTCCCACTGGTGAATGTGCATTCATCGATCGTAATGAACGTTAAAGGGTGAATATGGTATCAATCGGGCATCGTTATTCTTCCATTATATCGTATTTTAATGGAAATAAGACACATTATGCAATGCCATTATTTGTTTAAATTTGACCATGTTTGTACTTGGCACCACATTGAATGGAATGGTGCTGACATTTTATTGACTCTGAAATTGGGTTATTAAAAACCTCACGCTAACAATGTTTTCTACATTCACTACGCACAAGCACATGGACACCTATTCACTATACTTAAGGCTGTCTTTTTCGAAAAAGGATTCCACAATTTTACCAAAGCATCCCCATCACATTATTTAAATATCTATATGAAAATTGGTATGATTCAGTATCCGATGGAGCTTTATAAGCCAGACCGAAGGTCATTCCTGCTATATTTGAACAAGACGTAACATTCGTTTTTTTATTCATTCATTGTCATAAACCGCTTAATCCTGTACAGGGTTGCGGTGAGCCACAGCCTATCCCGACAGACACAGGGAGCAAGGCTTGATTTTTTTACGAAAAATATATTTAATATGTGAAATTCTAAGTCTAAACGCTTCCATCACGAATGTGTATTTTTCTGAAATCATAAAGGCACGCAGGTCTACAAGGTATTTGAGACATGCATGGAATTTCTGTAGCATAAATCATCGGCAAAATAAGCATATAAACACACAAAAATATGGAATGTTTTGCTATTACAGTATTGGAATGGGGTTGGGTTGGATAGTCATGGCATAGTGCTGAATGAACGCCGTGAACGGAGTGGCGAGTAATATCTCAACGGGTCCTGGGCCTCCATTCCTACTGGAGTACATTGCATATAGCATTAGATGACACACTGAAATGTGACACGTAAATGGAATGGGGTGGAGGGGAGGAGCAGTGATTATTGCACTGTGCCGTGAGCCTCGTGAACTGAGTTTGATTCTTGGTCACGGAAAATATCAGTGGTGATATGATATCCTAACCAGAACTGGGTCCTCTATATTATCACCCCACACTGACCTGCAGGGTGAAGTATGGCCAACATTACTCATAACCAACATGGCACAAAACAAACTCAATCCAACAGAGGATTGACTAAAAGTATGGAAATTATTTTTTGTTAATTTAGTGTTAAAACCAGGAGAAGCTCTATCAAAGTTTCTAATTCCTGGAAACATTGTATCAAATTTCACTTGCGACAATTAAGTAAACACCGTATTTCAAATAAATATGAGCTTACTACAAGACGGAACGTATGGAAGGCGATCTCAGCATCTCATTTTACGGTTGAAGTATTTTGTTTTTTCATTTCTTGCCTCAAACTATTGTCATGCAATATGATTAGTTCTTGGTATTAAAGCATATGACCATTATAGTAAAAATGAATTATGCTGCAGATATGATTATCTTTCTATAAATATTGGACTTCATTTCCAGTGATTCAGATTTTTTTACTCAGGAATATGGGGAATATATATATAAAAGAGTAATTTTAGACACGCTATTAATCTAAAACACTAAATGAGAATTCATATCTTTAAATTGTAATGCCACATTTCTTTTTCAAAGTAGACGGTGAATTAGAGTCCCAGTTTCCTCATTTTATGCGAAACCATTGGCAATGCCTCGTCCATATTTTTCTTAATGTGTCCACACTCTATACTCTAGTGATCCTAGAATTCACATATTTGCCAGATTGCATCATTTGAACGCTATACCTCTTTACGTAGAGTGATTCCATACGTACACAGCTGTAGGATTATTGGCCCAATATCAGTTGAATATGTTAATGAAAAACGTAAGTAACACACAATTGTCTTCATGAAATTGTCTTTGGATATATTAACATCCGTGAACAATTTCTTAGAAACTAAATCACAGCCAATCAGTATTACAATGTTGTCTGTCATCATCAGGAATCCCGTTAACAGCTTGCAATCTCACTGGGTATTTTAATGCTGTAATAATAAACATATATCTATCTATCAATAATAATACATATCTATGAACATCAGTAGGTGCCCCATTTCCAGCAAACGTGTCACATGGCCTTTAAACAACGTCTAAAGAGACGTAACAACAGAGGGGGTGGAATGTGTGTGTGTGGACTTCTGCTGGGCCAGATCAGTTGCCTTGGCTGCAATATGAAAGTCTAGACATTCACGAGGCCTACAGAGCAATATGCCGCCATTAGCCTCACATCCCCCCGCGCTGCATACACGTCAGCAAGGGTGCTCGCAGAGTCAATATAATAACATTGCGAGGTCCGTGTAACATGAAGACGCACGCGGTTGGCTCATTTGGGCCTCATTTGCTCCCCGGGCTCGGTGGACCCAGAGTGCCCCTCGAATTCTCCCAGAGCTCATTGGTGCTGGGCCCCGAAGAACGTATTGGAATTGTGATTTGGATTCGATCACCGTCTCGGGTCCTGTCTGTTGTTTTGGATCCTGTGTGGCCCAGACATTGACTGCTGAATCTATTGCTCCCCTTTCAGGAGACGTTTCCTTCGCCTGGTCTCTCCTACCCCGAGCCCACTCTGCTGCCACGGACTGCAGTAACCCTGCGCTTCATCTCCTCAATGGCGCTTTGTCGCTTTATCTGGGGTAGCAGCTACGAGCCCGGTGACCCCGAGCTCGATTACAGCTCACGGCCAACACCAATGATGGTATTCTGAACCAGTCCTGGGCCTCACCTAGGTCGGCTCAGCCTCAAATTAGTAAAGCACCTGCTGCGGTGTGTAGACAGCGTCACCAGGGAGACAAAGGCGGGCGGGTGCCGTGCTGGCCTTTATAGGTGGGACGAGCTAACGGTCAAGGCTCTACGTTGGTTGAGCTTCCTCTTCCTCCTTACTCTTGCTTGTGACTCGATGGTGACAAGCCCCGGGCACTGCTGGTGCCAGCCAGAAGCTAGCTAAGCAAATATTTAGGGCTCCAGTTTCAGGAGGCTCTGGAATAATGACAAAATAAATCGTCAACTCTAGATGTTTATAAAAATAAAAAAGCTCATAATCCAAATACGGTACATGTATTAAACTTACTTTTAATTAATCTAGTAACTTAATTATTTAGTACAACTACGCGCATAATTAAGTTCCGAAGCTTGTTCATTATGTCCTACATGTTTCAAGTTACAATTGTTTACCAGATGAGCACACACAAGAGATCAGGATTTGTCTTCATTTGCAAGAATAACCTGGCTCACCCAAAGTACGAATGCAAAACAAACACAAGGTACGTGAACCCAGAGAGAGCTAATTTATGCTCGCGTTCCCCCATGTGGCCAGGCGCGTCGCAGCCAGTGGGGGCGATAGAATAATATTTCTGTGAAAGTGCGGGTGTCGCAACATATGATACGAGACTACCTCAGGAAAAAGTGGGGAGGGGGATGGAATCATGTTTCTGTGAAAGTGCGGGTGTCGCAACACCCGCGGCTGCGACGCGCCTGCATGTGGCCCAGGCCCCATGGAGGTTTGCCATCTCGACGGCACAGAAACCGACACGTATCGTGCGGGTAAACAGAATCAGAGAGCGACGACTGTATGTGGAACTGGTAAAAAAAACCCCAGACTTACTCATTGTTTACTGGTGTCTTCTCCCCTTGTCCTGGTATCCACGTGGGTTTTCGCCGGGCACTCCGGTTTCCGGTGAGTTTCGCGGCGGCGGCGGCATGCCGAGAAGGGCGGAGCAGACATTACTCTTTCTAGAAACAGACTCCAGCGACTCCTGGGGGGATTCCCAGGCGTTCCCAGTTGAGAGACACTCCCGCCAACGTGTTCTAGAGACAGACTCCAGCTCCTCCTGGGAGATTCCCAGGCGCTCCCAGCCTAGAGAGACACAGTCCTCGACTAGAGAGACACAGTCCTCCTCCGGAAACACTAACCCGCAAGAGGCTTCCGCGAGAGTTCGAACGGAAGCCTACCTGTCTACCGGTGGCGGAATCCTCACCAGGTGCCTGAACCAGCTCAACCAGTTGCTACTGATCTGGGAGGAGTCGTGGCTCGGCTCGAGGCTCGGATTGCCGAGCTCCTGTGTCGGTTTCTGAAAACAAACAGGTCATCATCATCAGTGTCAGAAACCGCTTAATCCTGGACCGGGTCGCGGTGAGCCGGATCCTATACCGGCAGACACAGTGCGCAAGGCAGAGCTCTACCCATGATGGGACGCCAGTCCATCACAGGGCACCGTGATAAATTTATTCCACAGGCCAATTAACCTATGCAGCAGCATGTCTTTGGACTGTGGGAGGAAACCGGAGTGCCCGGCGAAAACCCACGCGCACACGGGGAGAACATGCAAACTCCACACAGAAAGGCCCCCGAGCCGGGATTCGAACCCAGGTACTTATTGCTGTGAGGCGGCAGTGCTACCCACTACGCCAGTGTTTTTTTGAATTCTTCCTACTGTGTGCATCTTTGCTTGACAGTTAATGAATGCGCGGCACGCTCTGCGTGGGAGTATGACGCAATAGGGACGCACAGCGTACCGGAGCACGAGTTCTCTGGAGATGCAGCCCACACGTCTTACAGAACACACCGACTATGGGAATGCATAGTTGATCATCGTCGCATCGTTTAGCTTCTCTTCCGTTTGCAGCATCAAAGAGCGATGAAAGAGATGGAAACGTGCTTTAATGTGTGCACGGTGGACGTAATAATAACTTTAATCAATTACAGCTTGGGCGGCACGGTGGCGCGGTGAGAAGCGCTGCGCCTCAAAGCAAGAAACACCCTGGTTCGAATCCCGGCTCGGGTGCATTTCTTTGTGGAGTTTGCATGTCCTCCCAGTGTCCACGTGGGTTTTCGCCGGGTACTCCGGTTTTCTCCCACAGTCCAAAGACACGCTTCTGCATTGGTTTATTGGCCTGCACACTAAATAGCCCATCGTGCCCTGTGATGGACTAGCGTCCCATCCTGGGTATAGACCTGCCTTGCGCCCTGTGTCTGCCGGGATAGTCTCCGACTCACCGTAACCCTGTACAGGATTAAGCGGTTTCTGACAATGGATTGTTTGACCATACTGCACCACGATGGTTGATGAAGGGGGTATCCCGCACTGGGTCAGATATCACTCACGGCTGACCTGAGCTGCGTGGAGGGCTGCCACCTCTTGAGAGCAGTTTTCACCACACATCCATCCGTAAGTTTTGTTAAAGAATTGCTCGTCAGAGCTGCTCTTTCAAGAAATCCACGGCGAGCGGTTCGCTTCTTTCAGAACCTGAAGATGCCTCCAACGTGGGAGACGAAACGTCGTGAAGGAAAGAGGAGAAAGGTTCGCTACAGCAGCTTTTAAGAGAAATTCTCAAACATCGGAGCCATGAAAACCTATATCAATACAATCGTCTGAGGCTAACCGAGTTATTCTAGTGCAAACATTTCATTGCACGCTGTGTTTTCTAGCCTTTAGCGTTAACGGCTGTCACCAACACAGTTTGCATTTCAGAGGAGACATATTAATTGCAGCATAAGGGAGCCTGTGAGCAATGGCTCTATCGCAATTATTAATTCGTTTCTACAGGCAGCCAAGTCTCGTGGACGTAGTGCAGTGGGGACGGCATCACCATTAACCAATCCCCTGACTTAGCTACCCGCTATAAAGAAATGCCCCCTAATGAGCACACGGATCATTTATTTCTGTTGTCACACTTTGACTTAGATGTGTTGCTGCTGGGGTCACTAAAGAGCACCCTTGTCCTGTGGGTGTTGGCGCTTAATTCGCTTCGTTTGGCAAGCTGCCTTTGGTCTCCGACACTGGGCGGCACTGCGTGCATGTACAGAGCACACTGGTTCGGATTACGTGTACTGGGTGTCTCAATATATTAGCTCAAGACCACCGGAGTAATACACACTGAAGGATTGACGAGACCGTTGTGCGTGTGTGGGCGTGTGGGGCGGCACGATTGCGCGGTGAGTAGCGCTGCCGCCTCACAGCAAGGAGGGCCCGAGTTCCAATCCCGGCACGGGTGCTCTTCTGTGTGGAGTTTGCATGTTCTCCCCATGTCCGGGCACTCCGGTTTCCTCCCACACTCCAAAGGAATGCTGCTGTTTAGGTGAATTGGCCTGCTGACTAAATTGCCGCGGTTCCCTGTAATGGACTGGCGTCCCACTGTACTGTGGATATAGCCCTGCCTTGCGCCCTGTGCCTGCAGCGATAGGCTGCGGCTCACTGAGACCCTGAACAGGATTAAGCTGTTTCTGACGATGGATGGATGGATAGATTAATCAGTGTGAACATCACCCTATTTCTTCATGTCTTTCCTCTTAGGGCAGTGTTATTCATATACATGCTCGCTAATGGAGTTGGGAAAACATCCTCATGTAGATAGATATTTTTAGCTTGGGCAATTATTAGCACGTGTTCTGGCCGAGTTGTTTGTGCCTCTGAATCAACCTCTCTCTTTGAGGAGAGTGAATAAAAACGGTCTAGACTCGACTGTTCTTATTGCTCTTTGACCAAGGTTACCCCTGTGACAGAGGCGTTATGTCTCTGCGAGGTTTCACCTGCAACAATAATGTCAGCTTACTTCCATTTCTGAAGCAATGGGTGTCAAAACTAGAGTTTCAACGTTTTTCTGCCCATATAAATAAATTTGCAACACGTATAACCGAGTTTCCCCAAGTTTGGTGCATGACTGCCCTCAGAGTTAAACAGAAGCAATGTCCCATTTCATTTCAATCCATCAGGGAGGTGCCCATGCTGGGCTCAGGAGCCAGACATAATCCATATTTCCATTTCGACCAACATTCACAATCCACACGTTTTTACTAATCTGGCACTTGGAAAGTTGCAACCAATTCCTAACCTAAATTGTAGATGTGATACTGTACGCGACACATGTGTCACATTTTGTCGCAAGCATACATAGCGCGGTTGAGGAATTTACAAATTCAATGCGAAAAAAGTGACTGCTATGCTTATTTGTTATGTAATCCTCATTATGGTAGAACATACTCATCATCTATAGAGTGCATATGAGATTTGAAAGATCTGTTCAGGACAAAATGCATGTTGGCATGTACACAATGTCTACACCTACGTAAATGTCTAGTGGCACACATATACCGTCACATTCAACATGATGGAGACTGTATTGATGTAGGTTTTCACGACTCGACTCATGACGGTTGCTCTTAAGAGCTGTTCTTTCGGGATAGCCGTGTCACTGAACGCTCTCCATATCTCCCTCGTGACGTTTCGCCTCCCACTTTGGAGGCATCATCCAACGCTCGACACAGCTATCCCGAAAGAACAGCTCTGAAGAGAAACCGTCATGATAGAAACTGGCCTACTTACCTGTCCGCTGAAATGTGGAGCAATCCTTTGACACCCAGAACGGAACTGCTACCCACGGGGGACTTACTGAGTAACGCACACCCCATTTGTTAATAACCATAACCTTGTTTCCCACTGCTCACAAAAACCGTATCAATTTTTGTAAACCAATCACATGCTTCATCGAGTGTTAAATAAGAAGCAATGAAATTGTACTTAGCTGACTTATTAATTTTTTAGTGTTCAATGGTTTCCTCTATTGCAGCTTGTACTTCTTCATTTGTATAAAGGGCATCCTTACTCTTCACTGACCAAGACATGGGTGGATTTATTTTTAACTTCAATTTATCTTATTTTTTATAGTTATCCATGGGTGAGTGTTGTGTAATGCAGAGTAAATGGTGCGCATTGTAGTTAATGTTTAAAGCGTCTTCTTTAAAAACCACAAGGCAACGTCCCATGACGCATAATCATTAATGACAGAGCTAGTCTGATAGGCGTTTAAGCTGAAATATTTAAAATATAAATTTTCCCATCACTGCTTTTTAAAAAGTTCTCATAGCAAACTATTACGCTTGCGTTAAAATATTCACATTTCAATTCGTGGGTGAAGCAGGCGTAACATCTGCGCTTCACAGAAAGAATGGTCTTGCCCGAGGCGGTTGGACTCCGGCCTTGGGCGCCTTTCTGTGTGGAGTTTGTGTGTTCTCCCCCCGTTCTGCGTGGGATTCCTCTGGGTTCTCCGGTTTCCTCCCACAACTGAAAAAAAAATCAATAATTAATTGGCCGATAACATCATAATATATGGGAAGCAGTGTGTGGCAATATGTTGACGCCGGCAAACCGCCTGGCTGCCTCCTCCGCCTCTCTGCGCTTTCCTCGCGCCTCCCAGTCGTTCTCTCGTCGAATGAATACCTTCGACATTGAATGAATATGTGCGCGTTATTAATGTAAAATTATTATTGTATCCACTTAGAGTTTCCCAATTTGCCCTTCAACATGTATCTTCATTAAGTTCGTGCACTTGTTGTACGTCGCAGCATGTCTTTGGACTGTAGGAGGAAATTGGAGTGCCAGTCAAAAACCCACGTGGACAAGGGGACAACATGCAAACGCCACACAGAAAGGCACCCGATCTGGAATTCGAACCCGGGATCTTCTTGCTGTGAGGCGGCAGCGCTACTCATGTAGGTTATCACGGCTCGATGTATGGTAATCACTTTATGAAGCTGTTATTTCTGGATAGCCATGTCGAGCGTATTTCCTCCCACGTTGGAGGAGGCGCACTCGACACGGCTATCCGGAAAGAACAGCTTTGAAAAGCAATTAGGAGTAATTTATGAGCGCATGGATTTTCGCCAGGCACTCCGGTTTCCTCCAACAGTCCAAAGACATGCTGCTGCATAGGTTAATTGGTCTGTGTACTAAATTGCCGCCGGTGTCCTGCTATGGACTGGCGAACAAATTCCTTTGATAATGTATGCATGCATTATCAAAGCACTTTCATTGCAAGAAAGGGTAAAACCTTTTCTCTTTATATATCAGCTTTGAATTAGTTGCCCGCAACTTTTGACAGAGTTGACAGACCATATGCCGCTCCCCTTCGATTAGTAGCCGTCACAGGCCCCCTCGGCAACTTGTCATGGGGGCTCTGTGGCTACTTGTTCCCCAAACTTCTAAATAATTCCCGTGCGCCTGCTGTGAGTGCACTACAGATGCCGCGTATTTTTCTTAAGCAGCGTGACAGGCTAGACGTGATGAATTCCCAGGACACTGCACAAGCCTCTCAGTGGCATCGCCGCAGCGTGGCCTCGTTTTCTACGAACACCGTGGGTTCCTCCGCTGCGAGCTCTACGCTGCAAAGCCTAAATTGGTCATTATTGCATTGTGTAACAATACCGTGGAGGCCATACGCTTATTGCGTGGCGCATTTTCTCCCCCTGCATCCTTTACTTTAATATCGTGAGAATTAAATACAAGTTGGTCTCTAACGCATCGTCAATAATGAAAGAAGCGCAGCCAAGCTGTCGCCTTTGTTTAGAACATAGAGTCTCGTGGAATGTTCCGTTTTCGTAAGAGTGGATGAGTAACGTACTGTACTTAGGCGACGCTTCGCCTCCAACATTGGAGACATTTTTCGGCGTTTTGAGTTCCGAATGTGGATGAAGCCGGAGGCCATAATTGTATGACAGGGCATACCTGGCAAACACCCACGCGGACACGTTGAGAACACGCAAACTCCGCACAGAAAGGCACCCGAGCCGGGAATAGAAGCCGAGTACTGCTGGCTGCGAGGATACACACTGCGCAATCTACACGATAATTACGCAGCGAATGATAGGTTGAGCTAAATGATAATGCTTACCGTAATTAACCGCTAAATGTGATGCGGAAAGGTTACCGTTTCAACTGATGGTGTCTCTTCAAAGGGAAGTGAGTTGGAAAGTGTGTGCGGTGAGTGCATGCACAAGAGAAGATCCAACCAAGTGATGAAATCATCACATTCAGAGATACACCAGATGGTTCACCCACATTACGGTTCACTTAACTAATTAAGTGTTAGCAAGTTCCTCTGCCACGCACACTGCTCCTTATTTTTAAATGTCAAGGACCATGCGAGAAAACCCTGATTTTTTCGGGGTCAGGTAAGGTAAATTTCGGTGTCCGGATTGTTAATGTCCAAAGAGTGCTGCAGGTATCTGTTTCATGCAGGTGATATCATCACCTTGAGGACAGCCAGCCTTGTACGCTGCTGAGAATACGATATAATATGATATAATTTAAGTTCGTTGCTTTACATTCTGATTTGATTGTGCATGCACTAATGTATGTTTTCGCGGCTCGATTC
>JAZEWU010000010.1:7387153-7414264 GCA_036362915.1 Geotria australis
GGCACAAGGCAGGGCTATGCCCAGGATAGGACGCCAGTCCATCACAGGGCACCGGGGGTTAGCAGGCCAATTAACCTAAGCAGCAGCATGTCTTTGGACTGTGGGAGGAAACCGGACTTTCCGGCATAAAGTATATAGGTTTTTGAAAATGCAGTCAGATTATATCTTTTGAAGGAACACAAATTTCTGTTTCTGCTCGTCCCCGAGTCTGATTTTGTGCAGATTGAAAGAGTTACATTTTGCCACAGTATGAAAATGTTGACTAATACATTACCAAATACACAATTGATTGAATGTACAACCCAGAGTCAAGGCGTCTTGACCTGGGACTTTCGATGTCAAATTAGACCTTACGCACATATGCACTTCAGAAATGTAAAATTATAACTGTGTTCTTGTTCCATGATGTTCTCAATACAGTGGCTAAAATGTTTTCATTGTGTAAAAGAGTAATGTCCACTTATACAAAGATCCCCCGTATAACCTTTAACAGACTGTTTGGGCAAGTACCATTAGCAAGTGATGTACAAAAGATACAAGGTTCTAACCCTTTCTGGCAAGAATATAAGTGGTAACATTTTAAAACAACAAATAGACACCTTTAACGAAGTGTCAGGTCTGCCCAGAAGCCACGCATGCTTGTGGCAAAAACATGCAAACAAAATGCTTTGATAATGTATGCATCGTTCTTGAAACCGATTGACCCACACCAGAAACGGATTTCTTTATAGCCCAGTCTCCACAGTGTTAGCCAAATGTTGCCAAAGGCAAGCAGTTTCGAACAATGCAGATATCAATGCATTAGCAGCTTGGTTCCAGAAAGGGTGAAACCTTGTATTTTTTTACGTCATCTGTATACTAGCAAAAATGTACCTATAGATCATTAATGCCAGCAGAGTATACGAGAGGGTGGTTGGTCAGCATCACACCTGACCGCCTTTGTCACTCCAGTGGTGATATTTGCACACCGTACCAGTTACTGATTTAATAATAATAATAGCATTTATAGAGCGCCTTTCACCCGAGGGTCACAAAGCGCTGCACAAGGTTGTGGAGAGAACGGCATGTCAGTAACATCAAGACAGATAAACTGAGAGTCAAGCAAGACTGAGTCGAGCCAGGGGAGGCCCAGAACCGATTTAGAAATCGAACACTGTTATTGGTCATGAGCAGGGATTGAACCCAGGTCGCTTGGTTTCTAGCTCTGTACGTTAGCCACTGCACCACCACTCACTCATACATCCACTAGGTCACATATGGGGCGGAGATAACAAAACTGTGTTTAGTTGACACACAAACACAAATGTAGTTATTCAAAGTGAAAACTGAAATAAACTTGAGCCATTTCACAATTATGTAAGTGAAATAATCGATGGTGGTTTACAAAAAGTCGTTGTTTTAATCATGGTTGCTATTCAGAGCTGTTTTTTTTCGGTACAGCCGTGTCGAGCGATCTCCCTCTCTCCCTCGCGACATTTCGCCTCCCATGTTGGAAGCATTATCAGGCTATCCCGAAAGAACAGCTCTGAAGAGCAACCATCATGAATCGAGCCGTGAAAACCTACATCGGCTGTATAATTACTCCTTGTGTGATGGATGCTGATGATTGGATATACAGTAATACCCCTTGAACGGAAGCCGCTTTACAATGAAGTCGGCCGTGAAGGGCCGCTTCTCTCCATATTTTTTTGAGGAAAAAATGAATGAAAACGTGAAAAAATGAAAGTACGTAAACCACATATCTTTAGAAACCACGTGATGCGATTCAAAAGAGTACATTTTTTTATTAATTGCGCACCCTATGGTTTGTTTGTATTATCAGCGGTCAATTGGCAGAGCCAGGGGTGGCACGGTGGTGTAGCAGTGAGTAGCGCTGCCGCCTCACAGCAAGAAGGACCCGGGTTCGATTTCTTGCTTTTCTGCCTTTCTTCCACCCAAAGTCTAAATACATACTGCCTAGGTAAATTGTCCTGACTAAATTGCACCCGGTGCCCTAAGATGTTGTAACTTGCTTGCCCTTCCACGCTGGGCAACTGTTGAAAGAAGCTGCGTAGTTCAACAGTTCCTTCCAACTAAAAGAAAAATTGACTGACTGACCGATCTCGCCTGCTTGCCGTCGCTGGAGCTGCTCGTGTTGGTAAATATATATATCCCCCTTACGTCATCCAAACGACCGTCATAGCACCAGTGACCTTACTGGACAAAGAGTGCAGCGTAAATCCATCTATTTATGACACATAACGCTGAACGTAAGTCCCGGAATGCATCCCTCTGCCTCCTGTGTTATATCTTTGGTCATGAAGTTTCTGACAACGAAGTGAACTCATGGAATGTATCCACTTCGTTAAAAGAGGTATTGCTGTAAGACAACTTGAGCAGTAGCGTTATAGTATGCAGCACTAAAGTGCCACGTGGACGGAGGCTCGATTGCATGACGACTGCAATGAAACTTGAGAATCCAAGGTTCATTCATCGTCAGAAACCACTTAATCCTGTACAGGGTTGTGGTGAGCCGGAGCCTATCCCGTGAGGGAGGGCTATAGCCAGGATGGGTATAGTCCATCACAGGGCACCGGGGGCAATTTAGTCCACAGGCCAAGGTGATTCAATATAAATTCATATCATCTTCTTTTAATAATAATAATAGCATTTATAGAGCGCTTTTCACCCAAGGGTCACAAAGCGCTGCACAGGGCTGTGGAGAGAACGGCATGTCAACAACGACTGAGAACGGTAAATCAGCAACAAATGACTGGACCAATTAGACAAATGAAAAAATGTTGCACTTGCAAAATTAATTATTTCAGCCATACATAACCGGTTAATAATTCTGTGTAAATTGTTATGTATATTGGGTCATTTGTCGATATATTTATTTTCTACAGGATTTGTATTGTTTCTTTTTTAACAATTTTATCACATGCATATGGTGGGACATTGCCCTGTGGAGAGTGAGCTCCTGGGGACTGAATTAACGACGTAAGTCCACTCCCTGAAGAGAGAGCATATTTGTCAATTGTAGGTACATAATGAAAATTCGTTTTTGAACTCACCATTTTCCGTTTGTTTTGCTCTCAAATGACTGATGAGAATTGAATCTGCTCATTGCCCTCTGTGTTTTGAATCAATAAAAATGAACACCAAATAAACAACAGTTTAATTATGGGCTCCATCTCGATGTGACCACAAAAACTTGCACATTCTCACAGTGCTCATGTACGAGCACACACTCACGCCTGCAAGCTATAGCTGCCTATCTTGACAAGGTTCCCTGTATGTGTTTGAGACCTCCGTACATGAAAAGCCTAAGTAAGATATCAAACTTTGATGTCATTATTTCATCTTTTTAATAACGCCTCATAGAGTTCAGAAAACAACACCGCCAAAATATAATTGCTTTTGCTGTTCTGTAAATTGTTATTGACTCGGTGAGATATTTCAGAGCAACATATGTTGCCGCACCGCATTGAATAGGTGCCAAACAAAATAAAAAGTTAATTAATTCGTACCATGTTGTTGGATACCCCAGACATAACTGTATCATATCAACTACTTGCTAGGTCAACAAATCAGTGCCAGGATAATTTACACGGTCAATATTTCCTCTGGTAACATGTAGATTTCATTTCTGTATTTTAACGGGGAACATGGCAGGAATGGCAGGTTGCTATTAAAAGGGCTGTTACACGTGTCACACTATCTGCCTACAAATATCTCGCCACGTGCTTGTCCAAGCCTTGCACTTTGCCTTGACGAGGTAAAATTAATAACCGCACGATTTTAAAGCTGCTATGAAAAATCAATGTACACTTGTAAACGTGCCTCTGTTAAAATAAAGGCAATTAATAAAATATAATAATTACAATGCTTATTTGCATATTTCCATCCATGCACAAAATAACAACAACACAACATACATACATCCTTGTTAAAGTGTTTATTTTACCTACTATTTATGTTTTTTCAACTTCTAATTGTTTTAACTATGCAGCATGCACTCCCCCCCCCTTTTTATACAATAAACATGCTATAACCATTTAAATAAAGGGTGTTTTAAAGTTAAAATTAAAAGTCAGCAAATGGTTCTGGCCTGGAAAAGTAATGATCCATTATTGCCTACGGCTGAATGCACACGTCCCTTTTTGTGCTGAATGCTCATTACCGGTAATAAGTGTCAGCAAATTAGAATTGGCAGCCTTGCCACTGCACGAGGATTGCAGTCTTTGGCACCTATCCGCTCTCTTTGATTCTGTGAACATCCGTGTGCGCGTCTTCAGACTCCCTTAAGCCCGGGTCAAGGCACAGCCATTCGATGTCTTGTTCCTTCCCCACCGGGATCGTCTGGCTGATTTCGCCCATTTTATCCGGACTGTGCACAGTGGTGAAGGCCGAGAACGTCACCCTCTTTTTCTGCAGCGACAGCCGCTGGGCGGCGGAGTCGCCGCTGCCCTTCGACTTGGGGCTCTCCTCCCGGACGGCGTCGTCGATGCCCTGCAGCGTGATCACGAGCTCGTTGCTCGCCACGCCGCGGCTGATGTGGTTGCACGCCGTCTTCCGGCCCGCGACCCCCGCGACCCCCGCCGCCGCCGCGTCGCCCGAGCGCTTGGCCGCGGCCGCCGCGGCGAACGCCCCCTGGCCGCCGCGTTCGTCGCCGACGTTCCGCAGCTGGATCCAGTCGTGCGCGTGCGTGCCAATCTCGTCCTGCGCCTGCGGCACGAGCTGCTTGCGCTTGTAGCGGATCACGAAGGCCGTGCAGTTCACCAGGAACACGAGGATGGCCAGGCAGAAGACGCTCAGCAGCGTGTACATGCCGATCTGCAGGTCGCTCAGGCCCGACGATTTCTGGCCCTGGTCGCCGGCGTTCCTCACGTCGGTGCCCTTGCGCGGGAACTTGGGGTCCAGCGGCGGGCCGTCGGAGGCGCCGCGCTTCAGCAGCACCTCCTGCAGAGACTCGCCGGCGCCGCGGTTCCCCCCCCACTCGCCCGGCTGCGGCCCGGACGTCGTGCCGCCCCGCTTGCCGCCCGCGTCCTCCCGCTCCGAGTAGATGTGTCCCCGCAGCGAGCCGTTGTGCCGCTCGTCCCACCGGACGTCGGGCGTGGTGCCCGTGAAGGCGCCGCCGAAGCTGACGCTCACGTTGAAGTGGACCGTCGCCAGCGAGCCCCTGCGCTTGGGCTTCTGGCAGCTGTCGCAGACGAGCAGCTCGGCCTTGAGGAGGCCCCCGCCCGGCTCGTCGCCGTCGCCCTCGGCCAGGACGGACGGCCAGCCGTCCGCGGAGGAGAAGCGCACGGACAGCGCGCTCTCGTCCGGCGAGCTCACCGACAGGACGTAGTCGCGAGGGTTGTAGGCGTCCATCGGCGCCACCGTGCCGTCGCTGAACTGCAGCCAGAGAACGAGCGTGGCCTCCTGTGCAATCACAACGTCGCACGCGGTTCGGTCAGGCAGTTTGAATTCGAGCCAGAAGGAACCGTTGAGCTATGTGGCTTTTTTTTTGTTTAACGGTTGTTGAGCGGGCAGTGGGATGCAATTCCGTAGATAACGTGAGATGGAACGCCAGGCCATCACACGTCACCGAGGGCAATTTAATCTGCAGGCTAATTAATCCAGGCAGAATGTCTTTGGACTGTGGGAGGAAACCGGAGAACCCGGTTAAAACCCACGTTGACACGGGGAGGAAATGCAAACTCCATACAGAACGGCAGCCGAGCCTGCAATCGACCCCCAGGCCTTCCTGCTGTGAGGCGGCAGCGCTACTCACCTCTCCACCGTGCCACCACAGTTATTTACAGAATGCATACTTTTTCGAAGCTTTACGTCGTTTTGGATTTTGATTCTGCTGAAGCACAGTGGGGAAAGGAACATATGTTTTTGCGTTGTGCATTGACATTGTTACGAACAAATTTGCGCAAGTGAATTATTTTACCGAATTGTTTTTTTTTTAAAACACTCGGCAGTAACCACTCGTAAACACTAGTATCGCCTCCACAACATACATGGTAAGAATGTAAAAAATCGTTTTACAAACGTATGGTAGAATATGCGTGCTTTATGAAACAGGTGTTGCAATCTCAACAAGACATCCATCTCAATCAAGAAACAATCTAGATCTGTGACAAACACAAAAGCACAACATTTTTAGGAATACACTTATTTTTAATACACCATATGTTGTCAATAAAATGTCCGCTGCTACCCAAATGAAATATATTGACCAACAAATGAAATTAAAACAGCTGAACAACTTTACACCCACTGCAATCCCTTTACTGCCAGAGCAATATACTCTGGTTTTCTATTACAAAAGGCCGCATTAATCGGCGTAGAGTTAAGT
This sequence comes from Geotria australis, assembly GCA_036362915.1. Lineage (NCBI taxonomy): Eukaryota > Metazoa > Chordata > Hyperoartia > Petromyzontiformes > Geotriidae > Geotria > Geotria australis. The sequence continues at coordinate 7,393,482 of JAZEWU010000010.1, forward strand.
GCACAAGTCATCGTCGACACGGAATAAAAGTTCTTAAACAGATATCTCAAAGCGAATGAGGTTTAACGAGGTTGACTTACTTACACTGTCGGACTTTAGATCTGTCGCCTTGTAATAGCATTTTTTCAAACTCGTAATTAATTTTGATTTTAAACAAAGTACTTGAACTACTGCTCGATTTATTCTCCGTGGCTATAGCTAAACACCAAGAAGTGTTTCGTCAAATGGGCGCACTAATACATAAACGTACAAATAAATATAAAAATGTTGGGCATTTGATTAGTCCTTGCCACGGATACAATTAAAAATAATGACGTGCATGGCAACCTACCTTCATTGCACAATGGTCATTATTCAACTTGTAACACTAATAACGAGCATTACAAATATTCAAGAAAGTTTTAATTCCCACTGGCATTTTTGTGTTTGAAATGTCTGATCTTGAGATGAGTATTTTTGTCATCTGTGACCAAGTTTGTTGAACGGAGCGTGTGTATGCCAAATTACACCAGGTGCACAGTGATTGATTGCTCTAAAGGGGCTATTTCATGAGCCCAGCCACTTGCGCAATCGAAATTTGGGGCGGTGCGGTGGCATAGCGGTGAGTTGCGCTGCCACCTCACAGCAACAAGCCCTCGGGTTTGAATCCCGGCTCGGGTGACGTTCTGTGTGGAGTTTGCATGTTCTCAAGTGTTGCGAGTTGATGTATTTTAATAAACTAATTATGTTCAAATTGGTTTTCCACTAGATGTGGCCTAATTCCAGCACTCAGACTCAAAAGTATCAGCTTGACTATCACGTGATAATCCCTTGCCATGTAGCATAAAAAACATCGTGCCCCCAAATGTTCAAAAAGGTCAATTGAAGGATTTTTTTCTGAAGTTTTGTGAACAATCTTTTTCACATCCATTTTTTGACACAGGATCACACTGCTCTGAGAGATTTCAGAAGATATTGTTCATGTCATGACATGACGCCAAAAGCACAATTTGAGTAAATTGGGGAAACAGAGACACAAAAGTAAACTTGGTTATGAATCCGAACAGAAAACTTTCATTTCAGTGGGGAGTGGTGTGTCAGAGCATGTCTTTTTTCTCTCTCTCTAGACATGAAGCTCTCAGATAATGTGACGTGAGGGGTTTTACTGAAAGTAACTCTCTCATTAAAGTCCTAAGGCTTGAGATGAAGTGTTTTGTCAGTGAAATCTGCCTTTGTGTCGGTGGGAGTATTTTTAGAACGTTAATGACATGCTGAGCGATCTCAAGATACATAAGAACGAACGTCGTTTATGTAAATATAAGGAAAATTAATCAGTTGAGATTGCGATAGGTTTAAATTACTGGTAATCCTGATATTTAGTAATTTCACACTTTGCAAGATTTGCAACTTCATCAAATGCAATTTTACGATCTATATCAAAACATTGAGATGAGAAATCAAACACGTATAATTATACTACTCAGGACATGAACATTATTCTTACTATACGGTGGAACATATATAATGTTCTAACAAATATTTGTTTACATACAACATGGAATTACAACATGAGAAACATTCAAATATATTCAAAGCGTTAATGGAACGTGTAATTCGCCATAACGTGCAAAATTAAACAAAATAAAGTACGCATACACAATTACTCACGATAAGTATATGCATTATTAATAATACAATTCCTTTACAATGATTATATCCTTTTAATCATTGTAACCACTTTGTCCACAACACTACGAAAACTGCTGCTAACTACTCGTCCTGTAGATGACATATTACTTGCACATCTTTTCACATATATCTGCACTATATTAGTTCAATTTGCACTATATTTGTTATAATTATAGTTTTTGTTTTAGATCTGTGCCATGTTATTTTCCCCACCGATCCCCAGCTTAGCTTAACTTGTAAATATTAAAAATTGTTAGTATTTTTTTTTTATCCTAGTATTGTTAAACCCTTGTTGTTGTATTCCAGTCCATGTATATGCCAACACCGGGGTGTGAGAGAAACGGCATTTCGATCCTCTATAATCTATATGTCCTGTACATATGGCAGAATGGACAATAAATTTGAATTGAATTGAATTATATGTATTCCACATTATTCGTAATATAATAAATTACAATGCTGATCACCATCTGCCGTGATCAAGCCACTTTCTGAATGAAGGCCTCTGCAATACTATCTAATTGCGGTATATGTTTGACATTTGCATTCACCCTGAAATTATTACATTGTTGCATTGATAGCCCATTTGCTATCAATTTATAGCTCCAATAATTATATAGTTTGGAGGAAAAAAGTTTTATAAACACATTAACTGAACCGTGTTAAGTAGCTCCATTTTCTGATTTCAATTATTTTAATTTTGCAAAGTGAAATCACTTTTAGGACAAATGCAAAACGGGTCTTGGTTTTAAATTACAATTATCAATCTTAACACATTTGCAATATTAATCTGGCAGAAACATCAATTACCCACAATTAGAATATGCAAACAATTTCAAAGCATTCTACCAAGTCACTTAGACGTTTTTCGCCGGAAAAATAAATCAACTTTCAAAACTTTACACGCATATTGAGATGAAAATCACAAAGGCAAAACTACAATTTTGTACATAATTGCCGTCAAACATATGCATATGGGAAACAATTCCTAGAAAAGTACAGAAATCCCACCACTTTCAGGTAGACACAAATTCCCTTGGCAACAATTTCCTTTGTAGAAATTGCATTCACCCTATTCTGGAAAAAATACATATAGAGGCTCAACTAAAACAAGTATACGTTTGAAATCCCCATTTACTATCCATTGCAGACACTATTGCTCTGAAGGTAAGCTTCTAATAGTGTACCCATATATATTGTACATAGTGCTATAAGAGAAGTTTTGCCGGTAAAGCTATGCTTGAATACACACAAATGTGATGGTGCACACCTCAATTTTGCTACTCTTTTAATAAGGCCTGTATTTCATTTGAAAGACAGTCTCTTCTCTTCAGACAAATGCATAATAATTAAGTATCATCATTATCACTACTTGCATAATCCTGTAGAGGGTCACAGGGGGCCAAATCCTATCCCGGCAGACACGGGGCACAAGGCATGGCTATACTTAGGATTGGACTCCAGTCCATCGCAGGGCACCGGGGGCAATTTCGTGAGAAGGCCAATTAACCCAGGCAGCAGGATGTCTTTGGAGTGTGGGAGAAACCCGGAGCACCCGGCAAAACATATTCGGACAAGGCAGTTTCAGCCGATAACGTGTTTACATTCAGGTAGTTTGTGTGCTAGCGTGCCACTAACTCACCGAGGCAAAACCTGGGACAGGGTGCATCCATAACAGTTAATTTGGTATTAAATAATTCCCTTACAGTGACATCCATGTTAAAATAAATGAAATCTAATTGCCACTTCCTGACATACATATAATCTATGGACCAATATTTAAATTATTTCTATTCATAAAACGTGAAACAAAAAGGGGGAAACTGCAAAGTTTGACGACTTGCATGAAAAAGCGCATGACTCTGTGAAGTCACATGTGCCTAAAAACCGCCATTAGTTAGTTTAAAGGTACTGCCTGTACAAGATGAACAATGTCTACTGTTTTCACCAAAGAAAGCCTCGAGGGATGTTATTAAAAACGTATACTGTTTAAGTTTGTTTTTCCTCTCCCAGAGTCCATATGTATTTTTAAAGGTTTGCTTTTCATACGTAATATAATTTCAAACCATGTCAAGAGTACCGTGCCTTCAGGCATGCAGCATGTGCCTGCTACGGGGCTATGCGCTGACGCAACAACATCAACCACCGTTCGCCACTAAGTGGCGGTGACGTCACCACGGCGCCTGTGCCAAGCCAGGTGCACCTTGAGGCCAGGCAGAGACCCAGGTGTCATTGGCTGCCTGACTGAGATGACTGGCTGGGACACCACCTATGCTCTCCACTGTGCCAGATTGCTGAGTTTTAGCCTCCCAACGCTCGGCTCGCTGTTGTGAGCGTCGCTCCTCCGCCCTCTGTTGTTGTTGGACCTCCTCCACACAGAGGTCGATCTTGACACCGCTGGTACCAGTCATCAGCGAGTCCAATCATATCCACGTCATTCTGCACCACATCAGTCCATCATTTCTCCAGCCCGTGCTGTGCCCTCTACCCAACCAAACAGAAGTTGCTTTGGCACCCAGTGGTTGGGCATGCGGGCCACATGACCCAGCACACTTGAGTTGTAAAGAAAAGGCACCGCGTTAAACAAATAACTCATTATTGTTAATGCGAGCAGCGCGTGTTCAATGTGAAATAAATTATTTTATGAGAACAAAACAAGCCGGGAAAAATATTACACCAGAGATATAGTTAATTAATTATCCGATGCCGTGTATGAACAAGCACTGCTATAAAGTCTGTACTTAAAATTATATTCTCTTGAAAGCAGATTTAGGGGGAGGGAAAAAAGGCGCAAGATAATTTGTGGCATGCGCTTCATCTGCCGGAAAACAAAGATAAAAACAAATGATCTTACGAAAATGAATTAAGATGTTTGCAAATGTGTGGTTTTTTTTTACAAATGCACTCTTTTACATTCTTACATGTGCACACACTAATAAATTACAATAATTTCGTTCCCCGCCATTGCTTGCAATTTTACTCGAATTTGATTTCAATCATCTTAAAATATTTGGATTCCCTTAGTCTTCTGTATCGATGGTGCCATGTGTAGGAATTGTTTTTTGAGCACTCTTAGAGTGAATATAAATTTTGTTTGCTGATGTTGGCAAGTTAAATCAATTCAAATAAAAATGTATAAATGTTAAAATGTGTGAATGTCCAAAGACACGGCTCGGGTGCCTTGCTGTGTGCAAACTCCACACAGCAAGGCACCCGAGCCGGAATTCGAACCGGGGATCTTCTTGCTGTGAGGCGACAGCACTACTCACGCGCCACCATGCCAAATCGTTTCATATGTTGTTATTGTGCCGTTTTCTCTTCACGAAAAAAAAAACCCCACAAAAATTGGTTGCTGATTTTCCGTGCTCTGTCGTTGTCGACATGTCGTTCTCTCTGCAGCTTTGTGCAGCGCTTTGTGACCCTCGGCTGAAAGGCGCTATATAAATGCTATTATTATTATTATAAAAGCGTCACTCACCCTCATTTCTTGATTTATCGATACAAGACCATTATGAGTGTACTCAGTTTAAACTACTAAGGTGCTGAGGAATTAAAGAAACGTCGACAACGGAACGAAGCCGGAATGAACCTGGAAGACGCCCTGCGGTAATCCAAGCCGTTACCTGGTTATCCAAGCCGCTATTTGGTTATCTGAGCCGCTACCTGGCTATCCAAGCCGCTACCTGGTTATCCAAGCCGTTACTGGCTATCCAAGCCGTTACCTGTTTGTAGCAGTTCTGGGCTGAGTTCCAAGTCGCGTTGGAGACGGTGCTGTGATGGGTTATCGTGTAGAGGTCGTAATGACCCACATGCATTATTAGTATGAGGAGTTCAACACTATTGCTCAACAGGTCAATTTCCCACTCGTTTGTTTCAACTGTGGCTATTTTAAAGAAACCAGACGGGCCGATCAGCTTGTACAGACCTCCGTGTCCTCTGGCATTATTTGTGGCGTGCAAATAATTTATCAGAAACCTCCTGCAGCCAGACATGTCCTAATCTATATTTAATAGAGATAGTGTGTTTTTGTACGTATAGTTGTACTAATAAATAACATTTCGGACAGCAGGGTGGTGCAGTAGTAGAATCTGCGCCTCACAGAAACAAAGTTCTGCCCGAGGCGGTTCGATTCCAGCCTCGGGCACGTTTCTGTGTAGAGGATTGTGTGTTCTCCCCCTGCTCTGCGTGGGTTTCCTCCGGGTTCTCCGGTTTCCTCGCACGACTAATAATCACTCATTAACGACTTGGCCAATAACGTCGTAATATCTACAAAGCAGTGTCTGGCGGGTTGGCGCCGGCTGAGCGTCTGGCTGACTCCCCCCTCTCTGCGCGCTATAAATTATATGTTCTTCTTACGACCCACAAATTTCGCAAGGACTATTTGACGGGCACAAACTCAGGGGGGGGGGCACTGATCCCGGCTCAGCATTGTTTTGTATGAGGAGGTGAAGAAGTGGGTCTTGAGTTGGTGTTTGAAGATGGTGGGGTGGAGGGGGAGGACAGGCGACGGCTGTGTGTGAGCGGGGTTTGTGAGCGGAGCGTGTGGGGGAGATTTTGCGATGAACTACGCGCTGAGCGGGATTGCGTTGAGGTGAGCGGTGGTGGCAGCGACGTGCTGGTATTGTGGGCGAGTTGTGTGGATCGTGCTGTGCCAGGTTAGTGCTGTTTTGTAGGTGATTCGGCGATGTATTGCAAGCCTGTGTGTATGCTGCACTGATGGCACCGGGGTTCGAGTCCTTCATAAGCGCACATTTTATTGGCGCAAAATCTAGGCTTTTATGTCTTATTTTGGCTTTACTTACAACTCATTGGTTATACTTCTGAAACTTGCACACTATTTCACCTATAAATTTCCACTTTTGCACTATCTTAGGTACTTTTCTGCCTTAATGCTGACATCAGAATAATGGGTCACACGCTCGGAACAAGCTCGCCCGCAGGGCAGAGACAATGTCGGTGACTGTATGGTTACAAGTCGGCATCCTCTGTGCGTCATGCTCATCTCTCTCAACTTTTTCTATTTAGCTTAGAGGCGCCGCCTATCGTGGTGGTGATTTAGAAGAGAATATGGCCTGTGTAGATGTGTGACACATGAACACGCTTGGCAGGAAGTGGCCAGGAGGTGGCAGTCCAGAAAAGGGGTTCACGGACCTGTCCGTGTAGACCTCAATGTCGCGATTGCCTGGAGGCCATCGCTGCGGTTGCACGGTCACAATAGCACGACTGCGGCTTGAATTCAAATTCCCACTTCCAAGCGAGATGTGCGCGTCAGCCTCTGCAATTGCAACGGGACGTCAAATTGAACTCGGCGAAACTGAAATAGGACTCGCTCTCTCGGAGTCGCGACGGCCCCTTTCATTAATCCCACCCCGAGCCACCTCGCCCGGACAATTCTCACTTTGTCCAAATGCAGCCCGAGCTGCTTTCAGGGTCCCAATTATCACCTGTTTGAGCACCTGCAGAGCGTGCTGTGCCGTGGTCGTGGAGATGACTATGTTTGACTCCGACGGGCTGGCCCGCAGCGTCAGGGACAGCCCCGAGACCAGCGTCACGTGCAGTCGGCTGATGGACACCTTCTCCTTGCTCACCGTGACCGCTCGCTCCCCCAGAATCAGGTCCGACACCGGCGACAGAACCTAGGCGGCGTGAGAAATTAGCACAAGTCAATTAACGCTTCCGTCCGTCAGTTACATACGGGGCTCGAAATAAAAATTGAGGACGTGTTGTGGGGTTGGTTTTTTTGTTGTTGTTGGCAAGGTGAGTTTGATTCTGTTTGAATAGCCGGAATTGTTTTTTCAACAATGAGCAATTAAATGCATCACACACTGCAGCGCTGTGACAGCGTCAGAATTCTCATCATTGCGAGGCACTCACGGATGAAGGGCCCCTCCATGTCGTCAACATCCCTCACAGTCCTATCACGCCACAATTCATCTCACTCCCACTCGCGAGCTAATCTTATCGGCCCCTTCTCTCCCCGTGCTCATACTCCTGGGCACATTATTTCCTCCGCCTGCAACCTCCATCACAAGTCACGACCATCGGCCATAATTTCAACAAGCGATGCGTCCTGTCCTAGCGCGGCTACTTTCTCAAGAATCGACGCTATGTTCCCTGGCTTTAGCTCGCGTTCCGCCTTGCCGGCACGCATAGTTAAACGGCCCGCGTGTGCACGAATGCGCACAATCTCTGAAAGGATTTGTTGAGAGCGCCAGGCAGCCGGAGGTTGACGGGTTGCAGTTCTCTGTCACCCAGCAACTGTGATACATTATTTAGGAACATCGAGTGCTGTAAAGTGAAAGTCAAAAAGGCAGGCATCATTCACGAAAGGTTAAAAGGTAAGCCATTGTTGTGCACTGAGGTCGTTCCTCAAATCCCAGGTGTCTATCGAGCGGTGCCGAGAGCGGGCCCATTTGCTGGATTAACCGCCGGCGCCACAGCGCTGCAGGCCGTAAGCTCAAATTATTTGCGTGTGCGTCACGTAACGTAGAAAAACATGCGCTGTACACGCCACGTAGCCTGATTACATTGCAGTCGTGTGAAGTGATTAAACAAATAGACTGCATACGTTAATAGGCCTGCGGACTAAATTGCCCCCGGTGGCCTGTGATGGACTGGCGTCCCATCCAGGGTATAGTGCTTCCTTACGGCCTTTGTCTGCCGGGATAGGCTCCGGCTCACCGCAACTCTGTACAGGATTAAGTGGTTTCGGATAATGCTGATGATTACAATTACCAATTATCTTTTACTAACGGTATTTAAATCACGAGATTTTTTGTTTGTTAATTGTTTATGAGGATATGAATTGGAGTGTTTTTTTGGTGCAACTGTTTTTTTATGGAACCTAGGAACCCCTGGAGCTACTTGAGTTGCCTGTTGTCATGCCACCTCTGTCAGGGTGCAAACCCTAACATTGAAAAGGTATGTTGTTGGAGGCATCACCTAATCGGCCATACAACTCTCAATGCATTGCTTGGCACACAGTGTTAAATTGGAATGCCGTGTGTTATTGGATCCCAACCAGAGGTGAAAGTAAGCCGGTACGGTCCGGTAGGGTATACTAGTAACAAAGTGGCCTAAGCATTCGGTATAGTAGTAGAGAATTGGGGGTTGCGATACAACCATACCGGTACGAAATGTGAGTTTAAGTTACTCTCATCCTTTGACATATTCCCCATGTGTCAACTTCTGTATCGGGAGATCGAACCAGTGACCTCTGCATCACAATTCCAGTGTGATAAAAATTTCACCACGGCAGGATTAGAATGTCTTACTTCACATGACCTATAGAGTTGGATTGGGCGGGAACGCACGGGAACGTCGACCCTACGTATCTCTATGCAAATCTACGTGTCTCTATAATAAAAATATCATAATATCAATTTATATAGCACCTTTCACCCGAGGGTCACAAAGCGCTGCACAAGGGCCACGAAGAGGACGGCACGTCAACAACGAAAGAAAAAAACAACCAATAAAAACCAAATCAACAGAAAATAAATGATTAAGGCTGCTTCGAATATACTGAAAGGTCGTGAAACTGGCAATGGGTCTGTATGTGTCTGTATGTGTCTCTATGTATCTCTACGTGTCTCTATAGGTCTCAATGTTACTCTAAAGGCGACAAGGACCCGGGTCGCCTTTAGGCGAGCCCTGTTTCTGTGCGACCCGGCATTCCTGCACCTTTCACCTGGATGGCCGTCATCCCCGGCAGAAGCCCCACGAGGACCTTGCCTCCCACCAACTGGGCGGTCTTGGTGTTCTCCACCACCATGTAGTCGAGCACCAGCTCGGTGACGTCCACCAGCCACTCGGGACTCAGCATGGGCGCCTCGGGAGGCCCTCTGCCCTGTGCTGGTTCGTCGTCGCTCGAGGTGCACAGCATGGTCCACACGCTGACGAGCGCGTGCTGCGACTGCAGCATGCAGCCGCGGCCCTTGGGTTCGTCGTCTTCGTCGCTGCTCTCCTCGGTGCTGCGGCGACGGGGAAACGACGCGAGGGAGAGGTTGGCGAGCGCTCGGCACGGCTGTCCCACCGAACGAACGGCTTCGGAGAGCGAATCTCACAGCAAGGGGCAAATCGCACGCAACTGAAGCTACGGCGATTCTTCAGCGCGATACTCGTCGATGCGGTGTTTAGTCAGCGAGGCTGTGCCGCAATGTCGGCTAACTGCGACGACGGGGAAACGACGCGAGGGAGAGAGGGCGAGCGCTCGGCACGGCTGTCCCCGAACGACCGGCTTTGGAAAGCGATTCTCAGAGCAAGGGGGGAACTGCACGCGATCCAAGCGTCGGCGATTCGTTGCCATAAAACCCCCCGATGCGGTGTTTAGCCAGTGAGGCTGCGCCGCAATATCGGGTTAGCTTTTGTCACTTCCCGTCAACGTTGATTTTAATAAACGGGAGCCGTGCAACCGCCGTTGCAATGTTGTCACCACTCATGGGGTCAGTGTAAAAATACAATTCTGCACCTGGTGCCTCGAATATTGTGCTAAGCCCTGCCTCACAGTGAGCTGGAAATATATCTAAGTTTACAATAACATTGCACGGTCATATTTTATTTTGTTCATCCAGAGTACGGATGAAATATAATTTGCTTTCTCTCCGTATAAACACGTGACTCGATTTACCTTTTCTCGTGGAAAATAGGCACCCGCCAGCCTTTAATAACACTCAGATGGGAGTCAGAGAGTTGAATCTGCAGGGGCAGCTGAGGCATCCACACGGTCATGTCGAGGGAAACGCGCAGGTGTTCGTTGGTGATGGTGAGACGGGCCCGGGCCGATCCGCGGCTCTCCTTGCCGTTGACAAACGCCCAGCCGCAGTTTTCTGACACCTGTGCAGAGACGATAAGGAGCAGGTAGGCCGGGTCAGTCAGTAACGAACGTCTTCGATGGTAAAGGCACAGGTGCGGCTGCTCCGGTCCGGTGCGGCGTACTGGTAGGAAATTGGCCGAAGCATTCAGTTCGGTGAGCGGCACAATGGCACGGTGAGTAGCGCTGCCGCCTCGCGGCAAGAAGGACCCGAGTTCGTATCCTGGTTCGGCTGCCTTTCTGTGTGGAGTTTGTATGTTCTCCCCGTGTCCGCGTGGGTTTTCTCCGGGCACTCCGGTTTCCTCCTACAGTCCAAAGACATCCTGCTGCATAGGTTAATTGGCCTGCGGACTAAATTGCCCTCGGTGCCCTGGATTGGACTGGCGTCCCAGCTAGGGGATTATCCCTGCCTGCGCCCTGTGTCTGCCGGGATAGACTCCGGCTCACCACAGCCCTGTACAATGATGATGATGATGATTCCGTAATGTACAGGTGGGAAGAGGGATTACGATACGACCGTACCGGTAACAAATGTGACTAACTTTCACCCATTGGGTGCAGCCCTGAAATGTCCTGCTCACACCACTGCTGACTGAAGTACCTCCAGGAGAGACAGCTCCTGAGAACCACTCTAAAGAGTAATATGGCCTCATTTTCTACACTCGCCAGATGTCTAGAATGAGGTGGAAATACTCACACTTTACCCCACCACACGCAAACCTGCAAACCAATGAACTGCGGTGAACCCGTTTATACTGCTGGGTGGATGGCAAAGGGGGGAATTTAGGAATCGGTGACACAGGCTGACTACTAAACCGCGGCAGCGTGGTCCTTAATATATTTAATCTACTCGAGCTAATATGCTTATGTGCTTACTGCTTATAAAGTAACCTTACACACGCTGCCCACAGGCGTATATGCTCTGGTCGAGGAAGGGGTATTACCCACATTTCACACGTCTCAATATTTGGGGAGAAATATCGCCAAAAGGGACGCGGATAAAAGCGTGCGCAATGGAAATACGTGTAATGCATGTCTCAATATTCATGGGAAAATATTGTCGAATGTACCAGGCCTAAAATCCGAGCAATGGAATGTTATGTATTGCGACTGTTATATATGAGATATTTTCCAGGCAATGTTTCGTTAATGATACGTGGTAATGTATTTTTCAGTCACTGTCAACACGGTCCCCTTTCAGTTCAGTATGAATTGCAACTAAGGAGCTGTGTTGTTGCTTTTCAGGCAATTATATTTTAGGTTAAGCACAATTATTCAAACGTCTTACGTAAAACAAAACAAATAACCGCCAAATGCTCCTTTTAAAACATACGAGGTTGGCAAACGACTTAGAGCAACGTTGTCTCCATAATCTATTGCTGCCTGTCAGGTGGACAACTTCATCGAACAGCACGATAGATAGATAGATGTTTGTTATTACAGCAGAAAAATACCTAGTGAACTTGCACGCTCTTTACGGGATTCCTGCGACACAGCAAACACGCGAATTGACAAAATAAAGAAAATATTTACAAATAACACGCAGCATTGCACAAAAGATAAATTTCACCCAAAAACCTCACAGAAATGACGGCAACGGCACCACGGCGAATGCGACCGTTCCCTGCCACCGCCGCGAGACGGAATCACGACGGTGGCCGCGAGGCGGGCCGACGCGCTGCCGACTGCGTGCGCAGTCGAGGTTAAACGGCAGCGAGCGAGAAGCCGCTTGATAAAGGAGTATATCCAGAATGGAGAAGACACGGCGGCGGGTGAAGCCGGAATATGGTGAGGCACGCGAGGGAGGCGGCGACGTGCGCGGGAACGGCGAACGCCGCTTAGCGAAACAGATTTGATTACAGCTGGAGAGGCGGCGGGAAGCTTGAGGATGCGGTGTCGGTGAAATGAACGGAGGCCTAGAGGGATGCGGGTGGATCCGACACCAGTGGCGCTGTATGAGGGAGCGAGGCACGTGGGAACAGGAAGCGTTACGAAGTGTTGCCCGAGACGGGGCGAGGACGGTATAACGGGCGGCCGGGCGGTTGGGAGGCACGGAACAATGCGTCGGTTCATATCCATGGGTAGATTTTTGCCAGTACACCGATGATGTGAAAAGAGAAAATATTTTACCCTTTTTGGGCAATAGTCCAAGTGTTAAGATCATGATGCGTACGATATCAAAGCATTTTGTTTGCATGTTTTTGCCACAAGCATGTGTGGCTTATTGCAAACTGGACACTTTGCAAAAGGTGTTTATTTGGCATTTTTGGATCTTAACACTTATATTATTGCCAGAAGACACGGGGTACAAGGCAGGACTATACATAAGATGGGACGCCAGCCCATGCAGCGGCACGTTTTTGAACTGTGGGAGAAACTGGAGTACCTAGTGAGAACCCACGTGGACACGGGGAGAACATGCAAACTCCACAGGAAGGTACCCGAGCCAGAGGTTGCACCCAGGTATTATTGCTATAAGGCAGCAGCGCTACTCACTGCGCCACCGCGCCTACCAGCAATGCCATACGATTAAACCATTATTTCTTACATTCCGAAAGTCTATACCATATTTATTCTTTTTCATAATTTTTTGTTTCTTATTTGTTTAAACTGCTGCATGTTTAACATTTCACCAAAAAATAATTATCCTGGTAACAATAATCTAAAGTTTTACTTAAAATATACCAATATTAGACACCGCAAAGACGTTGCACTGACTATATATGAAATAAAACAACAAAAATAATTACTTTTGAAAATGTCCTAAAAAAGTTGGCCCAAATACCCTCTGTAAAAGTGTGTGTGGTTCAGAAAGTATGGCAGTAGTTATATCTCCACAAAAAAATTATGTACTCAATCTCACATTCTTCTGTTCAACTCTGTCCATAAAATATTTAGCGCAATAACGTTTTTTTTTCCACCACCCACATTTGCTACTGTTTGCCTCCCTGAGCCTGGGGCATTTCTAACTGAATTCCAAACTTCCTTTGTATGTATTGGAAAAACAGTGGGATTCAATATTTCCGTTGGTCAAAGGGTCACAGTTTTGTAAGAAGATGGGACTTCACAGACAGTGACACAAACCAGCAGTGGCTCCACATAAATCCTCTCGGCTTTCCATTAAAATTTTCTCAACTTGCATGCCAAGTGTGTGTAGGACGTATACACAATTATACGGACCGTCACACATTCACGCGTTAGAAGGCAAAGACATGCACACGAACTTGCACAAGCGCACACAGCGACACATCGTCAAAACGAACGAGAGCCCGAGAGCCTCAGTGAGTCTCGAGACACTTTCTAAAAGAGCGTTCTACCGTGACCTATTGGGCCAATCTACAGAGTGTGATCCCTATTTCGTTCTCTGAAGCTTAATATTTTGTTAATACAAATAGACATACAGTATTGTCGTACGCAAAACGAAGTATGAAAATAGCGTATGTAAACTTTATAAACGTGAAGTAAATAAGGAAGGGCGGCCGGGTGCTGTGTGACCCTCGGGTGAAAGGCGCTATAAAAATTTATATTATTATTATTATTTATAGCAGAAATGAACGAGCAAAGGGAGCCAAAAGACATTTGGACCACTCTATATATTGATTATGAATGTTTCAAGACGAGTCGTTCTCTCGTTGAATGAGTACCTTCGACAGTGACTGAATATGTGCGCGTTATAAATGTAAAATTATTATTATTATTAATTGTACTTGGATAATAACCCGCTCTTGAGAATGTTGACACTCGGCACTGCCATCTACTGGCCAGACACCCTGCCTACAACACCTAGCTAGCCCAGGAGATCACCCATTCAGGTCACCCACAAACGTACGAACTAAGCGCCAGCTTATCCATGGTATATCCCTTATTATGGGTGAGGTCACTTGAAAAATACGTGTCGTAATATCAACGAGGCTTAAAATCATATCTCACCACAAAACATGACACAAAGAGCGCATCCTGTCTGCTCTCACCGCGTGCAACCCAATTCCATTCAGCGTTCCGAGCTCCCAACCCAGGAATTTTAATACTCCCTACACTGGAGACCCTCCATTTATTCCAATTATTAACTGGGCCTCGCTGTCAATCCCATTCCCCATGATCTCATGAATTTTACTTCCAATTTTGAGCGGTAATCTAATAAAAATGGTTTGTTTGCTTTCCCAGAAGTGGGATTCTCATTTTCTAAGTTGGTGGAATTAAAACCGTAAATATATATATTCCTGCGCATGCTAAAAATACGTGACGACGGCAATCGACCGCCATCTGGTGCCCTCATAAATCCCCCAATGATGCTCGTTTTGCATCCCCTCGTGGCCCCGTTCCTCCCACCCGAGCCAGTCAAAACTGGCATGACTAGACATTTGATTTCTGTAAGCGGGTGTTATTAATCCAAGGTCGCTTTGCATTCAGGCTGTTTTGCACAAGATCGGCCCGAATAATTTCTTAGCAAAAATACATCTGTACAGCTCGAGCCGAGCTACTAATACATCGATTTCTGCGTTGTCCTGAGCTGCTTGTCTTTTGGCAATACTTAGCTAACATTGGTGAGACTAGGTTATAAAGAAAGCCGACTCTGGTGTGGGAAAATTAGTTTCAAGTACAATGCACATGTTGGCAAAGCAATCTGTTTGCATGTTTTGTAACGAGCATTTGTCGATTTTTGCAAATCTGACACTTTGTGAAAGGTGTCTTTTTGGTGTTTTGAGATCTTAAGGCTTTTATTATTGCCAGAAATGGTAAAGACCTTTTCTTTTTTTACATAATCTGTGTACTGGAAAAAAGGTACCCACTGAAAAGTAAAAAGGTACCCATTTTGTTAAAGAAATATTGGCAAAAATGTGCCGGTATTTTCTAAAAATGTTGGCTGTTTTCCCGACCATGAACTACTGTTTCTACTTTCACATGAATCATACTCTGTCCAAATACAGAAAACTGAAAATTCACTAGAATTAATCTAATGTTATTTTGTTATTTGGACCTTGCACCCAATATATCAGCAATTCAAGCATGATCTTTTATATTAATACAAAGTACTAGAATCATAGAATACCGTAGCTCGCAAAATAGTAATTAATTTGACTTATTATCTGCACAGATATGTGTGCACAGTGTCGCTATGAAATCAGGCTACAAACTAAGCTCCCAAACTGTAATAATAATACGTATTATTATATTTTTAAAACATAATTATGCTTACACTTTTAGACTGCAGTGAATACTAACCCCCCATTTTCATAAGTACATAGTTGAATAAGCACAATGTTCTGTATGGCTGATACTATAACCATACAGGCAAAAAACTTGTGGGACATATTTCTACATCATGGGACCATAAAATCAGGCAGAACGCTCCACCAACAAACATGGTATTATAATATAACATTTATAAAAGTATGGCTGTGAATGCACTTCAAGACTGCAGTAAACTGTACATCGCCTCTTTACCGCTTAACACATGCAAAGAGGTTTGTACGGATGACACTGCCATACGGCCAAGAGCCTGTGAATAAATGCATTGGCTGTAACATGGGAGTGAATGCACGCAGAATACCAAGGAATACCAAAGGCGTACGTACACACTGACACGGCATAGCTCCCCACTAGCGGAGCGATGTACGATTTCTACATCAAACGGGATGCCAAGCCAGACGCTGCAGTCAACGTGCAAACTAAATATATTCCTCCTTTGAGCAGAAAAAATCCAACGAGATCCACAGCAGGCGTGTACAAGACAAATGCACAGATAACTGTGCCACTGGGGACACGGTGGCGCGGTGAGTAGCGCTGCTGCCCCACGTTAAGAACCGGGTTCGATTCCCGACCTGGGTCCCTTTTTGTGTGGTGTTTGCATGTTCTCCCCGTGTCTGCATGGGTTTTTGCCTGGTACTCCGACTTCCTCCCACAGTCTAAAAACGTGTTGCCTCGGGTTATTGTACTACCTAAATTGCCCCCGTGCCCTGAGATGTTGTAACCTGCTTACCCCTCCCCGCTACATAGCTCAACGTTTCCTTCCGGCTTAAATAAAAGTGACTCCCATTTTTAACACTGGTTCCCATCTCTTACCCCTCCCTCCTAGACAACTGTTACAAAGGACTACATAGCCCAACGCTTCCATCCAGCTTAAATAAAAACTGACTGACTGAAAATGTCAATGACCTGAGCCACCAGCAACGGCGTTTAACACAGGCAGGGTTCAAGCCTCACGTAATTAGAGATGTGAGATATGAGCAGGGCGATAGGCCGCGAATGCTTTAGCGAGACTTTCTCGTTAATTTGCACTTCATTGACGGCGAGCTTGCACGAACACAACCAAGCTTGTGTTGTTTTGCACAGGTCTCCAGGGCGACCTTGCTGCCGTTAGGAAAGCAAAGGAACTCCTTTGGAGCTGTACAAATACCCAATGAGCAACTGAGGCAACATTACAATTAAAATCCTTCACCAACATAACACACACACACTTCTCATTGGTGTATAGATACTGCATCGCCAATTCATGGTGACAGTTTGGTGTCTGAACGCATTAAAGTTGAGTGTTAACTGAGCAGCCTTTTCTAAACGATATAACAAATTAGTTTTTTTTAAAGTCTATAAATCAATGATTTTATAATGGGCAATGCACCATAGGTTCCCTGCTGAATATTTTACCAAAACAAACGATGTATATTTGGCTGAGTGCTCCGGTGGGGACTGTACGTGTGTTTACAATTCAATGTTTCGCGATAACCTCCGTAAATTGTAGCTAAGCGAGAGAGCAGGAGCCAGCACGCAAATGCGCTAGTTGTGGCACACTCACCGACCTAAAAAGAGATTTTGTCGAATCTAACTGCCACCTCTGTGACCTGGCAACACACACAGAGGCACATCGAACTACGGTCATACCTCGTGTATGGGAACATAATAAGATAACCGCCAATTTGATCACAATTCTTTCTGTCCCATTTATGGTTTTGAAAAAATGCAACACCGCACTGAAGTTGGTTTTCACGGCTCGATTCATGATGGTTGCTCTTCAAAGCTGTTCTTTCGGTATAGCCGTGTCGAGCGCTCTCCCTCACGATGTTTTGCCTTCCACGTTGGAAGAATCCCGAAAGAACAGCTTTGAAGAGCAACCATCAGGGCAACACTTTATTTTGAGTAACCTTCAACCTGAGGTAACAATGCGGCAAACTAAAATGCCACATTTTTCATAATAACAATTGTAATTGTCTTTCAGAATTAATATTTAATCACTATCGAAATCGATGGGGGGCTTAAAAAAAATAAATAAACCGGATTCGTATAGCTTTTCATTAACATAAGCTTCAAATCATCAGTGCCTCTATCCCCCAATATGACCACTAACAAGACAAAATAGTGACCAATATTCGTACCATTTACCCATTGTTAAAAATGTTAATTGACATTCATCAGCAACAGTAGCTCATTAGCACATGAATCATCTATGTATGCGATGATATGACCCCAGTTAAGCAGCAGACGTTGCTATACTCATTAGCGTGTTTACAGCACTCTAGAAGACAGGTTCATAATTCCTGTCCCCCTTACTTGATCGTTATTCTTACGACCATGTTGGCAAAAACAATGATATCCGTATAGAATGCGATAGTCCGTCTGTGAGTCAGTTTTTATCCAAGCCGGATGGAACCGTTGAGCGGTGTATTTATTTTTAATAGTTCTCCAGCAGGGAAGGGTAAGCAAGTTACAACATCTCAAGGTACCGGGAGCAATTTAGTCAGCAGGCCGATTCACCCAGGCAGGACAATTAATCTAACCTAGGCAGCATGTATTTGGACTGTGGGAGGAAACTGGAGTACCTGGCGAAACCCACGCGGACACGTGGAGAACATGCAAACGCCACACAGAAAGGTATCCAGGAGTCAAACCCGGGGGCTTCTTGTTGTGAGGCAGCAGTGCTACTCACTGCTACGCCACCGTGATGGTAAACCACATGGTTCGTACATCACAGTTGTTGAAAATGTACATTTACTAATGTAGGTTTTCACGGCTCGATGTATAGGAATTGCTCTTCATAGCTGTTCTTTCGGGATAGCCGTGTCAAGTGTTGCTTGTCTCTCCTTCACAAAGTTTCGCCTCCCATGCTAAGGGCATCATCAGGCTCTTGGGAGGCATCATCAGATGTCTCAAACGTGGGAGGCGAAACGCCGCAAAGGAAAGAGAAGGAACACTTGACATGCCTATCCCGAACGAACAGCTATGGACAGCCATCCCCAATTTACATTTACAATTTAGAATTGCTCTAAAGAGCTGCCCTTTCGGGATAGCTGTGCCGAGTGTTGCGCCTCTCTTCTTCACATCACACAATAACACTCCATGGCAGCATTTTGAAACACACGAATATTTCAATGTAACAAAAACACGTGCACTACAGATATATAAAACACAACATTATTCAGCGAAAACCATTCAGAAGCCTGATGATGCCTCCAACGTGAGAGGCAAGACGTCGCGAGGAAGAAAGGAGGAACGCTCGACACTGCTAACCCTAAATTATGTAAATACATTTAAATAAAATTGGCAATTTGAAACAATAGAAATTTAAAATGAACTCTACAACCCATTACTAGAATTGTACAGTAGGCAGGCAAAGCATCCAACACATCGCAAGAGCCGGTGGCTGTTTCGTCAAGCAAACATAACGTTTCATTTACTTGATTTTGAGTGTACTCTGCGGCTGGCCTTAATGAGCACTTTGCCTCTTTTTTTTTTTTAGCCAAGTGAGATAGACTAATTTTTAAAATCTGAATCGGTTATGTTAGTAGGAGCAATAGCGTGCCACTCTATATGCAGGTAGCAGTTCATTAAACACGGAGACTCAGGTAAGGTCTCATTAGCTGCATTGCACGTCCTATAGCATGGGCGGCAGTTCGAGTCCCGCCTCGAGTGCCTTTCTGTGTGAAGTTTGTATGTTCTCCCACATCTAAAAACACGCGTTAATTAATTGGCCGATAACATAATATATATAGGACACAGTGTCGGGCAAATGTTCACGCCGGCTAACCGTGTGGCTGCCTTCCCCCTCCCGCCTCTCTGCGGTTTCCTCGCGCCTCTGAGTCGTTCTCTCTTTGAGTGAATACCGCCGAAATTGAATGAATATGCGGCACGTGTTATAAATAGTAATCATCATTGCTGTGTTGGTTTTGGGATTATTCCGACTGCAACGTTAGAGGGCCGTGTGTGATAGATGCACGACATATTATGGCTTTCACAAAATACTTGCTGTTGTATCAACATAGCGAAGTATGCGACTCACAATTAGGGTGCTGTGTTTATTAACGCAGATGAAACTGGTAATGCCAGAAAATGTGAAAAAAATATTGCGCTCATCGTAGGTATTTTTTTTTTTAGCTCTTCCCCCCCCCAGGAAGAACTGGAATCTGTTGCTGAGTAAAGGGATGTCTGGTCCACTCTCCTTGGACTGCTGCCACCGCGACCCTCACCAGGACAAGCGATTTAGAAAATGGATGGATGGTAGGTATTTCTAAGCACATACTTTAAAAAAAAGTCATACGCTGGCCTTTGGAATGGAAGGCATTCTTAAGCTTTGTGAAATTAAAAATAATGGCAAATTACTTAACTAAACCAAAACAAGCCATATTAAATAATATCAAACATATAAAAACCTCTTCTTCAATCAAACATAAATGCTGAAAAGTGTTCAAAGGCAAATTTGCAGGTGCATTTGTTTCTCCTTTCAAAATAAAGAGGAAGACAGCATAATACATTATGGCGATATGTGCATTTAAGTCATTGCAGCGCCATATTCCTCGGAGAAGAAGTTAATTTACGTGAGTTTATCCATAAGACAACGACTGCTAACTTCCCCACACAGCGATCCTTATTTTACTGCATACAAACACCACTGAGCCAGGCTCCGTGCCTCTGGATTCGTGCTAGTCATGTACACTTCGCGAAATTTGCGTAAGAAATCGTATTTATTATTATTGACCCTGAAAGGTGTCCATTTGGTGTTTTAAGATTGTAACACTTGTCTCATTGCCAGAAAAAGTAAAACCTTGTATATTGTTTACATTATCTGCACACTGGAAAAATGGTGCCCATAGTCGAAAGACAATACTTATATAATACAATAAATGCAAAGATCTCGCATATCTCGCGAGATCTTATAACCCATCGCTAGCCCTTGACTCTCAGTTTTCTGTCTCTCCGTTGTTGATTTGCCGTTCTCTCCACAGCTCGGGAAAACCCCCCCCAAAAAAATGGTTGTTGATTTTCCGTTCTCTGTTGTTGTTGACATGTCGTTCTCTCCGCAGCCTTGTGCAGC
>JAZEWU010000010.1:7419541-7442433 GCA_036362915.1 Geotria australis
TTATTTGTGCTCGCAGACACGAGAACGACCGTGTGCACCACACAAAAGGCTTGATTCTTAAACAGGTGTGTAGCTGAGAATCGTGACAATTCACGTTGGAAGCATCATCAGGCGTTATGCTTCCAACGTGGGAGGTGAAACGTCGCGAGGGAGAGATGGAGAACACTAGACACGGCTATCTTGAAAGAACAGCTCTGCAGAGCAATCATTACATAAATGCATTGTACACTAAGCTACATAAAATAACGCCAGGCATCCATTTATTTCATGAGCAGCTATACCTACAATTATGTTAGACAGAGCTATAAAACATAAACACATACTATGCGTCTATTTCTACTCATTTCGCATGGAGGAATGGCAACATTTTACGGTGTGATGGCGAGATTTGGTATTCAGTCAAGATTTCTGAGAGATGCGGAGTGATGTTCAGAAATGTTTCTGGCGAATGATTGCAGCGAAGAGTTGTTCTGTAGACATCTATTTTTGTTTTAAAGGCACCTTTTATTCCCAATTAATATACACTCGCAAAAATAGCTTTCATTAAATGGTGTTTCGTTAAGCAGTGTCAAAAATAGCACTCGTCCTTCATTAATCACTTAGCGTGTCTCTTATGAGGCATTGCGGGATCCTCAATAAGCAGTCTAAGTTACCTCCAACCATCTATCCATTGTCAGAAACCGCTTAAGTCTGTACAGGTTCACGGTGAGCCGGAGCCTATCCCGGCAGACACAGGACACAAGGCAGAGCTATACCCATGATGGGACGCCAGTCCATCACAGGGCACCGTGGGAAATTTAGTCCACAGGCCAAGTAACCTATGCAGCAGCATGTCTTTGGACTGCGTGAGGAAACCAGAGTGCCCGGTGAAAACCCATGCGGACACGGGGAAAACATGCAAACTCCACACAGAAAGGCACCCGAGCCGGGATTCGAATCCGGGGCCTTCTTGCTGTGAGGCGGCAGCGCTACTCACCACGCCACCGTGCCACCCCTACATTATCTCCGGTCTTGTTCTATGCTTTCTGTGCCGCTATATTGAAGCCCAGGATTTCTTTGCTGCTGTTCTCCTCCTAGCCACTGCACATGGCACTTTTTTCCTCTTATGGGGATCTTTTTTAAAGCTATTACTACCCTTTTTCATAACGTCCCCAAAGTATTTCAGAATTTCGTTTGCTGTATTTCACAACTGAAACGCATCACTCTTTTCGTGGAGAAAACTTGCACAGGTTTCCTGGGACACTTCTTATTCCCATGTATATGCCAACACCGGGGTCTGAGAGAAACGGCATTTCGATCCTCTATATGTCCTGTACATACGGCAGAATTGACAATAAAGTTGAATTGAATTGAATTCAATCTATCATTCCAGACAGAGCAGAGTTTGGAACTGAATGTAACATTTTACCTGCATCTAATCAGAGCTGAATCCGATTATTAGTTGATCAGATCCAACGTATTTGTTTTCATAGGTCTCCATTCATTTTGTTACATGCCTATTCATATAAATGCGTGTTTGTCATGAGATTACTCAATGTGTCAGAACAACTGTGGAGTACTATAGTGTTTACACAATAGGGGTCACACTTTCTGATGCACCTTGCTTTGAGATTACCATATAAAAACTGATGTATACAGTAGACCCTCGCTATTCACGGGAGATTCGTCCTTCCAGCTTACATAAAAACTGACTGACTGAAATGTGTCTGATATGGATACCCATTGGCAAACTAATTTCAAATTGCTAAACATGTTTATGCCCTGTGATGGCCTGGCGTCCCATCCTGGGTATACCCAGTGCCTTGCGCCCTTTGTCTCCGGGATAGGCTCCGGCTCACCGCGACCCTGTACAGGATTAAGCGGTTTCGGAAAATGGTAATGGTAAACATGTTTAGTTTTTAACTACTGTGATGGAAAATAACTTAATAACTCGTTTGTTTTTTCGTGAAAAATGTATACATTTATATTGAATCCAACTTCGCTGATGTTGCGCAGTTCTTCAAGCATGTGGCATGACATCAATATTATTGGTTGTTATAGAATTAATGTACGGATGTAGGTGGAATTAATGTGCTGTTATGAAATCTTAGCTGAATATTACTTTCTGAATTGATGTCTATGCCTATATTTTCTAATTTATTATTCTGGATTATTATTGTTACAGAATGTTTGCAAGAGTATAAAGTACAACAACATCCATTGTTGTACTATACTTCTATGCTCCCACATCTATGCTCCCTACATTCACCATTGACCAGGGCCTTATCCAGCGGTGGGTTAACGTAGGCTTGCACAATTTGGATTTTGTTGCTCTCTTTATAAAACCTCTGTGCTTCCCTTCCTTCTTTGCAATATACCTAGGTAACCTATATCTATTTATTGTGAATCAAGGCCTTGGTGTTTGTGTGCGTTTTGATAACCGCATCACTTTCCATTGAATCAAAATTCCTTTAAAATTATATCAATAAAATAGCATTTGAAACTCATTTGTCTTTCAACAGTATGGTTGATAGCGTGTATCAAGAGCTTTTCTGAATTCATTTTGCTCTCATGTTTGGTTGGCTTTTAAACTGACCATCAATCAGTTTTCTGTGATCTTTCTAAGCAATTTATATACGTGCGATAAGAGGCTAATGGGTCTGGAATTCTTCAAATCAGTTTTGTCTCCCTTTTTAAACGTAAATATGTTTGAGGAATCATTTTGTAATTGAGGTATTTGACTTGTGTAAGCAATTTAGAAATAAGTCTGCTAATTTTATTTCAGATCTGGTTTCCATGGACATTCATGATATACGTCATTATTCTATCGCGTTCAGGAGCGCTCCTTCTTTCATATGGCAAAATGTGGTGTCTATCTCTTCAGGCATGACATCAGAAACATAATCCTCCTTATCTGATAAACAATTTTTCTACAGTGGTCTATCAATCTTTAGATTTAAAGATATTCATTAAATTGCTACACTATGATTTGTCTCCATCGTGCATTACAGTTCCATTTTTGCTTTTTAATGTTTACTGCTTTTCCTGCTCCCGTTGTTTATTACACCATTTTGACTTTGGTGTTGTGTTCTCTAAATTTACGTGTTCATATTTCTTTTTAAATACGTCGACAGTCCTGTAGGTTCTATTCTTTGTTTACCACGTTCATCCTTTTAACGGAGATGTGGCAGTCGGTGCTGGCCTTGGGGGCGGGCGTTGGCCTCTCTTCTTGCTCCGCCTTGAGGGGCTTCGGGTGTCTGTTGAGCTTCTGGACGTCGTTGTCTTTCAGCTCCTTGGCGTCGAGGTGTTTGGTAGAGTTTGCAGGTAATGCCGGGTATTACTTGACAGGGGAGGGTCAAGGTAGAAGCGTTCACGTCGCGATCCCTGTCAGGTAATACTTGGTTTTGCCTGCGAATTCTGGCAAACACTTCGAGGCCGAGCTGAAAGACAACGATGTCCAGAGGCTGACCATCGTGCTTCGAAGAATCGCAAAGAAGAAGATCCTTTTAACGTCTATTTATGTTTTTTTGAGGTTTCAGCTAGTTTAGTTTGTTTATATTTTAATGTTTTGCCAATGATAAATGTGCCAGAATGCCCTCGATCTCGTCACATCTCAGAGGCCAAGCAGGGTTGGACCTGGCTGGTGCTTGTAAGGGCGACCACCCTGCGTGAAGCAGCCTACAACACACCTGTGATGGAGGAGGTCGCCACGGGGCCCACAGGGAGACCCAGAGAGACGTGGATGGACGTGGTGAAGGATGATGGGGCAAGGACGGGTCTCATCCCCAAAGATGCCCAGGATGGAGACAGCTGAAGGATGGGATATCGGGGCAAATGGCCATCCCAGGAAAACCTGGATAATAGCCATTAAACCGGGGCGTTATTGAAAGCTAGATAATTATCTTGCATCGAAAAGTGCAAACAATTTTAAAGCCATCAAATTAGTCACACGTAGTGCTGTTCCTGCCCTCTCATTTCTAGAAATTACCTCATAATCTGAGAAACATGTCGAAATAACGTTACGTTTTATTTTTGATGTACGAATAAAATATGAAAAGGAAAATTTCCTTGTGAAGTATTTAAAATAAAATAATGAAAATACCAAGATGAAATATACTTTAAGTTTAAATGTACGTTTCAAGTCAGATAACGTGAGATATTGGCTATTTAAAGTACATTTAGTATGGTTTAAAAAAAAGTTAAATGGCTTACTTATGAACAGACATTCAACTATTATGAGTGATTAATAATAACAATCTACAAGGTAGAATGTGCGCAGTTTTGTTCATTCTCGAAGAGAGGGGAGAACGACTCAGAGGCACGACGAACCGCAAAGAGGTAGGTCAGGGGACAAGCAGCCATCCGGTAAGCCAGTGCCAACATTAGCCAGACAATGGATCCTCTATATATTAAGATGTCACTTGCTGAAAACCCAAGCAGACACGCAGAGAACACAAACTCCACAGAGAAAGGCACCCGGGGTGGGAATCGAACCCAGGAGCTTCTTTCTGTGAGGCATGAATGTTACCGCATGTTCGTATAACATCAAGAAAGTCACTCCAGCAGTAAGGCTAAACGGTTGCTTTCCATTTCCAGATGTCAAGGTGGATTGTGGTGCTCGCACTTCAAGGCTGGCTGCACACGCCCACCACGGACTGTAATTTAACCTGGACGGTTTCCTCGTGGGTGGCGTAGACGGTGAGCCGAGACGTGGTCATACTCGGCAAATGCAAATTTACGACAGCCACTGGGACACAAAGAAGAAGATTCCATCGCCCATATGCCCAAGCCAAAAGCCATTTTGAGCACGTGGTGCTGTTACCACAACTTTATGATGCTGGGAAATCACATTGGGAAACTGAAACTTTTCCAAATCCAAACTTTTTTTTTAATACGATGTATTTATAAAAGAGCCCAACGTGGGATCCCTATTTGAAATTCACAACAGCACTGTGAGTTATTCAAGCGTTTCGAGAATTTTGTTACAATGGGATCAACAGAATTATTTATGGGAAAAAAATATTCAAATGACCTTGTCCTCCATGCAGATCGAAATCTAAGTAAAATTTAAATTTCTCACCAGCAAAGAAAATGAGAAGCTTTTAGATGTAATATATTGCATGATGATTTTTTTAACTCCTACACATTGTGTGAACTTTCCCATAAAAGGTTCTGGCATTTAGATTTCATCAGATTTTACATCCGCAGCAAAATCAAGGAGTCGAGAGATGATGTACATTTGGCAGAGGGCACTTGGACTGCTCTTCAAAAAAACACATTTGACATGTTTTACTTTCTTCCATTCACATGGGATAGTGCTCTTTCCGTTTGTTTTAAAGAAATGTAAATACAACTAATAATAATAATTTTACATTTATAACGTGCACATATTCATTCAATGTCAAAAGTATTAATTCGACGAGAGAACGACTCAGAGGCGGGAGGAAAGCGCAGAGAGGCGGAGGAGGCAGGCAGGCGGTTTGCCGGAACCATATTGCCACACACTGCTTCCTATATATTATGACGTTATCGGCCAGCTAATTAACGAGTGATTTTTAAGTTGTGGGAGGAAACCGGAGAACCCGGAGGAAACCCACGCAGAACAGGGGGAGAACACACAAACTCCACGCAGAAAGGTGCCCAAGGCGGGAATCGAACCGCCTCGGGAAAGACCATTCTTTCTGTGAGGCGCGGATGTTACCACTGCGCCACCCTGCCGCCCACTGACAACATTCAAAGCCACCTTTCATTAACCTTGCCAACATTTTATTTTCTAGCTTGCATATAGTAGCATTATGGATGGAATGTAAAGAAATGTACGATGTAACAAGGCACACATTTTCAATTTTTTTTATAATACCCGTTAAAGGTTCCATGTCATACATTATTTACTTTGAGAATCATCATCATTATCAGTAACTTTTTAATCCTCTTTACGATCACGGTGATCCAGAGCCTATCCCAGCAGACACAGGATGCCATGTAGGCACCAGACCAATTAACATAGGCTACATGTCTTTGGACTATGGGAGGAAACCGGTGTATCCGGTGAAAGCCCACACAGACAAGATGGAAACTTTCAAAAATATATATTCATACTTGAACCTCCCCACCCTCCATTATAAAGGCACTATAGAAACGTGGCAAAATTAAATCACTGTTGTAAGTCACGGATGGGAATTGAACTCATGTTGCTAGGTTCCCAGTGCAGTATTATGGGCATTCCACCAATTGCGCTATGTTTTACAAAGCATTCAATACCCCAATTTTCTCAGACTTGTGTTGTGACTGAACGCATGACTTTTGTGCATGTTATACATTTATATTTGAATTATTATTTCTACAAATTTATTCTTGTGCTTGTTCTGCATTCCGATGATTGCTCAGAATTCCTCGAAATGTGATTTCACCAAATTCACGTGAAATTTTACAGCCCATTTTTACATGGCTACAAGGTGGATGGGTCACGTTTCCACAAAACCCCATCATGAACCGCATCATCCTCCTTAACACTATCATTTCCATCATCATCACACACATCATCATCAGCATCATCACTTTGCCCTTTGTTGTCATCTTTATCATATTGCTATTCAAAGGTGTTTTATCGGGATAGCCGTGTCAAGCGCTCCGCCTGATAGCAACCATCATGCATCGAGCCGTAAAAACCTACATCTTTCTCATAATATTTTTGTGAGTACACTTACATGCCTCTATTCTGCTACGTTTGGGAACATTTAGAGCCAGAAACACCCACTTAATTTCGTGCGAACATTCCATGGTGATTATGTTGAGTGGAGGCAAGCAGCATGCGTACAAATCAAGGCGGAATGGGTCACCACGCCCTCTGTGCGCTCTCTGGACAAGATGTGCCCCGAGCACGATACTGGACATTGGTGGAAAGTATCCGCAGATTGGTCTAAAACTTCTCGCCCTTGAACGTGCTGCTCAAACCCCTGATCCCACGCACCGTTTCGTAAACGCTGCCCGTGCAGAATGTGAAGCAGCAGAAATGGTGCACTTCTGTGGCGAATTGGCCACACACATGGATAGCAAAATGTGTTACATTGGGATTCATTTGTTGTGAAAAAGGTCATCTTGCCGCAGCTCGGTGCTGGAATGATGACCACGTAGGTTAGCTCGAGCGTTTGTTGTATCGCAGCAATCCCGCTTCCAGAGCTTGCACGCTCGCTGGGTATTCTCTGCTGTAATAATAAACATCTGCCTTTCTAAATAAACACTGATAGCACTCAAATTCAACAAGGCATAAAACAAAAATCAGTGCAATTACTGCCAAGTATTTTGGTACAATTTGATTTAAATAGGTAAAGGTAGGTAATGGGTATGTTGGGCTATGTATTCAATTAGTAAATGTTAATCTCTTTTTGGTAAGAATTGCAAGCAGTGTTATTTTTGTGTTGACAATGGGCTCCGGAATGAGTCAAGTAACTTGGGATCCTCAAACTCATTTCTCAAAAAAACCCAACATCCATTCGCCACCAGATCAAAGCACGGTCACTACAGTTTGTTGTTTATATTGAACTAGGCTATCCAGCATGCTCGGAATGTCCCTGTGATGGAATGGATTTAACACCAGACCAGAAAGTTGCCTGCGCCGTTGTAGGGGCATGAGCTTATTGTTTCAATGGTATTCGCAAAACAAAGACTGAGCCATATATTCTCGTGTAGCTATCAGCCATCAAATGCTATCAGAGGAGTATGCATGTACTGTCTGGGAGAGATCAACCCATGCCAAGAAACTTGACCCGGCATTGAACAACACCTGCCGCCTGATCACTGGCTGCTTGAAACCCACACACACAAACAACCTGTACCTCCTCGCTGGCATTGCCCCTGCTGATATCAGACGGGAAGTGGCCAGTCGAGTCGAGATGACAAAAGCTACTAGCGATGAACGCCACCTCCTTCATGGACGTCAACCCCCGGTCCAACGACTGAAGTCAAGAAGAAGCTTCCTCAGCCATGTGCAGCCCCTAACAACATCTCGAGGGGAAACCAGACTCCAGCTCTGGACGGAAAAGCTTGAGAGTGACCCTCCTGCAACTGGCATGGGAATCCCCCCTGCTGAAGACTTCCCTCCTGGCTCAGATGCACCATGGATTCAGTGGAAGACACTCAACCGCCTGAGAACTAGAACGGGACGATCAAAAGATACTTTGGTGAGATGGGGCTACAAGACCGGCCCAACCACCTGTGAATGTGGAGGAGCAGACCATACTATGGAACAATGCCTTGTCTGCGCTCTACTACCCAACCTCTGCTGCTCAAAAGACCTTGCAGAGTTCAATAAAAATGCAAAGAACTGTGTAAAGAAATGGGAAACTGTAATTTAACCATCGCGCTTTGAAGAATCGCAAAGAAGAAGAGGAGGGGGCATTTAAGAAACGTATCCATTGTACTGATGTAGGTTTTCACAGTTCGATTCATGATGTTGCTCTGCAGAGCTGTTCTTTCGGAGAAACACCGCAAGGGCGGTTCCGGGTTCGAATCCCGGCTGGGTTGCATTTCTGTGTGGAGCTTGCATGTTCTCCACGTGTCCGAGTGGGTTTTTGCTGGGCACTCTGGTTCCCTCCCACAGTCCAAACACATGCTGCTGCATAGATTAATTGGCCTGCGGACTACATTGCCCCCGGTGCCCTGTGATGGACTGGCGTCGGATCCTGGGTATATCCCTGCCTTGCGCCCTGTGTCTACCGGGATAGGCTCCTGCTCACCGCAAGAATGTACAGGATTAAGCGGTATCGGACATTGATGATGATATTGGCCACTTATTATTTGCCAATGGAGGTAAAAGTATTTACCGGTAAATCGAGAGCAGGTTTTGTTACTGAAACGGAGCACGCTTGCTGTTTCACTCAAACCAAACGACGTGCGCACGACGCTGCGTTACACGTAAGCGATATCGACATCAGCGCTACTCACCTGTGATGCTCCTCATTACCATTTGTCTATGATGCAATCAATGCCGGATAGAGGCTCTCCCTGTGGACAGACCCCAACCAAATTCAAATTGTCTTTTTCATCGCTTGATTTATGGGCGATACTGCTGTGGTGTAACAGCGAGGACGCTGGATTTGAAATCCAGAGAGGATGCTGCTTCAATTCGATGTCCCGGTGAGATGGTTGGTACTAGTAATTTCACTAATTATTTTGCATATATATTTTTTCATTTTATTCATTCTCAGTACTCACTTAATCTTGCACAGGGTCGCGGTGAGCCGGAGCCTATCTCGGCAGACACAATACGCAAAGTAGGGCTATGCCAATGCTTGGACGCCAGCCAGTTGCAGGACACCATGGGCAATTTAGTTAACACGCCAATTAACCTAGGCAGCACCATGTATTTGGACTGTGGGAGGAAACCGTAGTACCTGTTGATATCCGCCTTTGTCTCCCTAGTTTCAACGTTTCCACACTGCACTAGGTACTCATTTGAGGCTGAGTCGACCTAGGGGAGGCCCATGACCGGTTCAAAAAATCGTCACTGGTGTTCGCCGTGAGCGGGATTCGAACCCGGGTCACCTGGTTTCTAGCCCAGCGCGCTAACCTCTGAGCCTCCGCTCCCCACACACACAGCGCTACCCACGCTCCGTCACTCTCGCAACGTCTACTGAGCATCTCGCGCTCCAATCAGTTAATGCAGAAGGTCGCTTCTCCATCACGGACCGCACAATCTGGAACAGCCTCACCCTGCACCTCCTGCATACTATTACACCGTCTACCTTCAAAGCAAACCTCAAGCAGTAGCTCGTGTCTCGGGCTAAACCCACACCGAGCTCGGCTCTGCGCTCCGTATCCGCGCCTCCGCATCCGCGTCTCGGCCTCGACCAGCAGCGGAGTTACCATCATAAGAAGCTCTGCAGGATCTCTAGCAGAGAACCGTCTGTCAGCAGTAGCACGAGTGAACGATCGCAGGAGTGTACTGACGTAGGTTTTCACGGCTTCCAACGTTGGAGGCGAAATGTCGCGAGGGAGAGAGGGAGATCGCTCGACACGGCTATCCCGAAAGAACAGCTCCGAAGAGTCACCATCAATTGCAGGACTGCGCCTTTGCCTCCTGCTAAAAACAAACGCATACGATGCGAATAATAATACCTGCAGTTCTGCACAGACACACTGAAAACACACGGACGTGCCGTCATGCCTCCCAGCCTCACGCTGACAAATGCCCGCATCCTCGTGCGATGTTTAAAACGTGCTCCTCCGGAACAGTCACAAAGCGTGCTCTTGCGCAGTCGGATTGCACCGGCCCGGCAGCCTTTTAAGATCTTGTAAACGCATTCCCACACACGGCCGATAAATGCGCGCATAAGCAACTGCCCAAAGGCAGCATCTTCAGAGCGCAGAGAGACTAATAAAAACAACGTCTTCAAAGGCAATTGGCTGCACAACGGTTGGGTAATTTTTTTCAATATAATTATAGCTGTTGTTATTTAGTGTTTACGTAAGAAAGATAATTACTGTAACTGGCTGAAGAATGCAACTTGTAGCAGTTTTCTATAACGGGGCCAGAAGGCAGTTGCGTATATTAAATATATATTTTTAACCAATTGAGGTTAGTTAAATTAACCAAAAACTATCGTGTGTTGTACCCCTATTATCACGGTAAAGGGGATCAAGGTAGAGGCGTTCACGTCGCGATCCCTGTCAAGTAATACTTGGTATTACCTGCGAATTCTATACCAAACACTTCGAAGCCAAGGAGCTGAAAGACAACGATGTCTATCACGGTAAACATACGGATTACGGTATCGTAACGTCACGCTGTTGCTTCCTTCCAGCTGTATATTCTCCCATTCAACAGCAGCACACACAAAATCATGGGGCGCCTTCCAATGTGTGTAAATGCATCGCAGTTGTGAATCTATAGTAGGAAGTAGGTCAAGGAGGGCAAGCTTTTATTTCAAGGTGAATTTGTTCACAAGCACAGTTGCCTCCACTGACCCCTAAAGCCTGGGACATGATTAATCAAACACACCCTCTAATGTAGATAACCCACTCTTATCATGTTTTGGGGTTAACTGGAAGATTTATGCTAACTGCTGTGTGACAGGTTGATATAAATCACCGATGGCGTTTTAGGAATGTATTTATAACGGACGCCTCACATGTTTGCAATCACACTGAAAGAGAGAGAGAAGAATTTACATTCAAGTCACTAATTAAAGATTAATGTTGGGTTCATACTTGAGGGAGTTGGGTTAATAATGGCCTTTAATGTTTCATGATGAGGATCATTACTGTGACATAAATCAATGAAGCGTTCACATTTGCTTGCAACATTTGGAAGCTGTTGCAAATGCACATCTATGTATGGAGATATTCGGAGATGCACATATGACATTGTCTGATCATGGTTTGATAAGGACCTGATCACTATCATGCCAATATATTTGAGTAATTTCTAATAATAATTGCGTTTAATATAGCGCCTTTCACCCGAGGGTCACAAAGCGCTGCACAAGGGCCGCGAAGAGAACGGCATGTCAACAATGAAAAAAAATAAAAGCCAAAGGAACAAAAAAATGATTAAGGCTGCTTCGAATATACTGAAAGGTCGTGAAACTGGCAATCTTAAGAGCGGCAAAAATCTGCCAGCGTCCCCTAAGATGGCCGTCACTTCCTTAAAGACAAACACGGAGGGAGACAGGGAGGGAGACATGGTTGTTGTGCTCTAACAGTCAAAATGCCAGGTCTATAACATTTTCAATGCCTCGGTTAATTGTTCTGACTAATTTTCCCACGGTGCCCTGAGATGTTGTAACTTGGTTACCCCTCCCCTCTGGACAACTGTTAAAAAGAGCTTCAGAACTTTACGATTCCTTCCAACTTGACTAAAAACGGACAGACTGACTGGCAATATGCAGCACTGGGTATTTTCCACCGATTGTATCTGAAGTGCCGCATGATGGTAGCTGCAATGAGGTAACCAAACGAATAAATGTACTAGTGTATGTTTTCGCGGCTTGATGTATGAGAATGCTTTCCAAAGATGGAATTTTCGGCACGGCTATCCTGAAAGGACAGCTTTGGAAAGCAACTCTCAAACTAATAAAATGATCAGTATTTCATAAGCTACAGTTTACATCATTATAGATACTGTAGAAAAATATGATAACTGCTCTACTATTCTGGTAAAAATGATCATATACAGTGCCTTTCAACTAGAGGCCCCAAGGCGCTGCAGGAAACCATAGAGAGAGGTTGGGGGGAGGCAGCCACACGTCCAGTCGGCGCCAACCCGCCAGACACCGTACTCCACACACTATGATCACATCGGCTAATCGATCAATGAGCGCCCTTTAGCTGTGGGAGGAAACCAGAGAACTCAGACGAAACCCATGTAGAACAGGGGGAGAAGACACAAACCATATACAGAAAGGTGCCTGAGGCAGGGATCGAACCGACTCGGGCAGGATTTTCTTTCTGTGAGGTGCGGATATTACTACTGCGCTACCCTGCTGCCCAAGCGGACAGATACACTCCGACGATGCAATACGATGGTACTGGGCGGAAGCAATATTTGAAAACGGAAAGTCTTGGAATCTGCCAACTCTTTGAAATGCGCAGAATCTGGCGAACAGAACGGTATAAACAATTTTTTTTATTCCTAACGGCACTCACGATTTGTTTAGACATCCATCGCCTTTTCTTTCGTGACAGACTATTGCGACTAGGGGGTTCAATAAAAAAAGTACAAAATTAAGATCGAACAAGGTAATAAGAAACAAAGCCTGCAAAACACAGCGTGTCAAAATTAATCATGAACAATGAGCAGTGATGTTGGCCTTCCTCAAAAGAGCCAGTCATTTTGCAGATCAGCTCTCCTCACTTCATTGCACTTCAATTTGGCGACAACATTGATGGAGCTCCAGGTGACCTCCTCATCTCATGAAATATTAACCGAGATTTCATATTTTTTTTCCTCCTTTGCAATGATTTTCCCAAAATACAATTTAAAAAGGTGTCTGCTGGTAAACTTTGTTTTGTGATTCACACGTACACAAATGCTTGCTCATTTGCATACCCACTGCACATACAAATGCTTCTCCATTTGCATACCCACTGCCTACATGTTTCTGTTGTGCAAAGGCAAATATCCCCCGTATAGCCTTTAGCAGACTGCTGTGGTAAGTGCTGTTAGTGAGCACCTATGGAGGCCAGTGTGGCACATGAGGGGTTCGGTGCCCAGCACCATGCCCGGCCGTATTTGTCTCGCTAGATGTGAAGTTGACACACCACACCAGCTACTAATTTGAGGCTGAGTCGACCTACGGCAGGCCCAGGACTGGTTCAGTAAATCATCACTGGTGTAGGCCGTGAGCGGGAATCGAACTCGGGTTGCCGGGTTCATAGTGCAGTGCGCTAATCACTGCGCCGCCACTCACACACGCAACCATATACAGTTGACCCTCCCACATCGCGGCTTCGATTTTTCGCGGGTCGCCAAGAACAATTAAATGGGATTTTTTTGGGAGCTGTGCGGCCTCGTGCGGAAAACCGCGTGGCACTGCAGACGACGCGCGTAGCTGACGAAAAGTAAAGAAAACGTAACAAAGTTTTGTGAGTCATAAATGCATAAAATATCTGTCCAGTATAATATTACATACGTATAATATTGCTCGCCTAGGGGGGTGGAACATTTTACTGGGTCAACTGTATATATATATAGACTACTTCTATATCACAGTGGCCGGGTAGACAAATTGTTGTATCACGCTCGCAAGTTCAAGGTTCACTGAATTCCGTGTCGGTGGGCTCGCGACGCTTTGCGGGGGGACACTATGAGACGATCGCATCATCTGCCAATATATGCGGATGTTAATACATCGGTGAAGAAGTTCACAAGCGCAGGTCACCAATACCACAGATGAAACAAAAATATATAAAAACAACCACGCCGCACTGTTCTTCTCTGAATAATTGGCAGGGAAGCACGACTATGCACTAAAATTGATTCATCCCTCTGGACCGGAATTGCTGTGAGGCACGAGGCAATGCCTGGCATATGAATGACATGATGATGATGATTGTTGCTGCAGCTTCAGTCGTGTGTTTATTGGATAATTAAATTTGTAAAAAAAAAAAACCCAACACAAAATCTGTACTCGTGACAACGCTTGCAGGGGCATACCGGGATTATCCATCCATCCATCTATTGTCAGATACTGCTGGATCCTGTACAGGGTCGAGGTGAGCCAGAGCCTATCCTGGCAGACACAAGGCACAAGGCAGGGCAATACCCAGGATGGGACGCCGGTCCATCACAGGGCACCAGGAGCTATTTAGTCCGCAGGCCAATTAACCTATGCAGCAGCACGTCTTTGGACTGTGGGAGGAAACCAGAGTGCCCGGCGAAAACCCATGCGGACGTGGGGAGAACATGCAAACTCCACACAGAAAGGCACCCGAGCTGGGATTCGAACCCGTGATCCATCTTTCCGTGAGGCGGCAGCGTTACTCACAGCGCCACCGTGCCGCCCTGGATACCGGATTACATTAGTTTAATTCCAAGGGATGTTTTTACTACAACAGCTATTACACACATCGATATGGGGGGATAGAAAAAATGCACATCTAAGAATGCTTACTCTTTGAGCAGCTATTGTAGTCGGTTACCAAGTTTGCGCCATGGATAATGAAACACATTCAGTTGAGAAGGGTCCGCGCTAATAGTAGCTATGCATCTGCTGCAACACCTTGACTCAACGCATTTGTGGAAAATGAGAAACTTGTGACTGCTCCGCACACCTTGTCACGCATATAGAAGTGGCATGAAAAGGTGCAGATGCCAGTTTTCAATCCTAAAACAACCCATTAAAACCCACGAATAGAATGCAGTTCCTTCACAGTTGTGGTCTGTGCTGCTTAGGCTGTGCACGCAATCTTTTTCCACGCGGCAGGTCGGGAAAACATTGGTTAGTGGAAATAAGCCGGTATCGTTGGAGCACCGAGGGAAAGAAGACATCTCAGCAAACAAGATGCTTTGCCCAAACTATCTTTGCTGGAGCAGGTTACCCACATATGCTACATTAACTTTCCATTCTTCAGCTGTAGTTTAAATGTATTCCATTGGGAGAATCGTGTATTGCAGTCTGCTGATCTGAGTATGATGAACATATACAATGAATGATGGTTGCTCTTCAAAGCTGTTCTTTTGGGATAGCCGCGTCGAGCGCTCTCCCTCACGAATCAATCTGTGAAGACCTACATCAGTATATGTATATATAATGAATGTCGGATGTATATGTATTTGTTACCTTCCCTGTGCCGTCTGTGTTTGACGTTGCAGTCACGCGTAGTATTCTGAATAGCACAACAACCACCATTCGCAACTAAGTGGCGGTTATGTCACCACGGCGCCTGTGCCAGGCCATATGCACCTTGAGGCCACGCGAAGTGTCGGAGATTCGCCGACAGGAGGTCACAGGACAGACCCAGGTGTCATGGGCTGCCTGACCCTCGATGACTGGCAGATGCACCACCTGAGCTCCCTACTGTGCCAACTTGCTGTGCTTTGGCCGCTCGGCGCTTGGCTCGCTGTTGTGAGCATCGCTCCTCTGCCCTACGTTGTTGCTGGAAGACGACTGCCTCCAACTGCACAGTAGCGTCCCTCACGAACCTCCTCCACAGAGGTCGGTTTTGACACCGCTGGTACCAGTTTTCAGCAAGTCCAGGTCCTCCTGTGCCGCATCTGTCCATCCCTTCTCTAGCCCGGCCAAACAGTAGTTGCTTGGGCATGCGATGGCTTGGCATGCGTCGCTTTACATAGCTTTACCCGGGCTCGCCCACCATCATGAAGGTCCTTAATGATTGTGAGCAAAGAGTCAGGGACTCGGAAAGCACGAAGAACAACCCACAGCCCTGGCCTACTGATGGTATCATAGGCCTTGAGCAGGTCAACGAAGCAGAGATGCAGGTGTTGTTGAAAATCCCTGCACCTCTGCTGTTGCATCCGGACAGAGAATATGGCATCTGTGC
Organism: Geotria australis; assembly: GCA_036362915.1. NCBI lineage: Eukaryota > Metazoa > Chordata > Hyperoartia > Petromyzontiformes > Geotriidae > Geotria > Geotria australis. The sequence goes on from JAZEWU010000010.1 coordinate 7,435,523, forward strand.
AGGACCGCCCTGGTCTGAAACCATACTGGGGTTCCGCAAGCCTCTCTTCAGGGTCCCTGGCAAGGTGATTTTGGATAATCCTTGCCAGGCACACTGTGTGCCGGGTAAGTATTCTGAATATGCATATATGGACACACATACATAGATGATAAAGACAACGATTCCCCATGATTGCCTTTAACAGACTGTTATGGAAAGTGCTGTTAGTGAGCACAGCGGGGGTGGTGTGGCCAGTATTATGCCCAGCTGCCTTTATCTCCCAATCGCTGGTGGTTATGTTCCACACCAGCTACTAATTCAATGGTAAATTGACCTATGGGAGGCCCAAGACTGGTTCATCAACCACTTGCCGCTGATGCCAGCCATGGCCAGGAATTGAATTCAGGTTGCCAGTTTTGCACCGCAGTGTGATAACAACTGCTCCCCACACTTCCCATAAAACACACACACAAAACACACACACATGCATTCCTAACTGAGTTTTAAATGTGTTGTTGAGTGGAAATTGTGTTTATTGTATTTGTTCTCAAGAGCTGTACGTTCGGGATAGCCGTGTCGAGTGTTCCTCTCCTTCGTGATGTTTTGCCTCCCACGTTGGAGGCATCATCGGGCTAAGCAAGTTAATACAATTAGGCTGATGATGCCTCCAACGTGGGAGGCGAAATGTTGTGAAGGAGAGAGGAGGTACAACTTGACACTGCAAATCCGGAAAGAACGGCTCTTGAGAACAATCTTCAATAGCTACATATATATTTATGTATACACAATGGTGTGCAAATAGGAAAAAAGATGCATTGGTGGGAACATCTGTTAAATTGGTGCCACACTCTTAATCCAATATTAATTACATCAATCTCAATATAACGGGCCACAGAGATTCAGAACAAGACAAATGGGATGTGACTTTATAACCACGTCTCACCACAAGTGATTACTGCATCAAAGTCATTTAATAAACGTAATGATAAAATTTGTTTACAAAAATAATGAAAATCTGTACATATGAACACCGCAATAAAGGATAACATTGGCGTGTCTATCAATCGGAACAAAATTGTAATCAGATCAGATACAATTCTAAGAATAATGAGAGAAAAAAATAAATGGGAATTGGATCATATGGTTGGATGGACTGTGCATAAATCGGAAGTGATCCATCCATGCAAGACTGGGTCGCATCTTGATTGGCTATTGGATGGGATACAATCAGCCCATCGGATTTAGAAAGCTCTTTTGTTACATTTTTTGAATTAAATCCATAGTGTATTATTGATCTGAACAACGTTGTATCTCAGTACATACAAAGTAGCCTCTACCCGTCAGCGATGATGTAGCATAGGAATTAGATGCCTCTCTGTTGAACTACAAAGGTACGATCTTTGAATGCAGCCTGGAGAGCGTCTTATAATATGTTTTTACTCACCAGTAAAAACTTTTCTTATCATTGATACGCATTAATATCCCACCCGGATACTAACCGTATTGTGCGGGAGGGTTTGTGTGCTGAATCCCAGAGTTACGTCGCCTGGAGGTAAGATCACTCCTGCTAGGGTCTCCCTTCCCGTTTAGTTCCAACGTTTATTGGTTTGAAGGAATCCGGCAACCGGAGCTTGGAAGCTCACTGGGTATTTTCTGCTGGAATAATCAACACCTATCTACCAATTAAACAGGTCTGGGTGGAGGTTCCAGACAAATAACGATCGGAAGACCCTACGACTAAAGGAAGTTGGCGTTAGGAAGGGCACCCGGCTGTAAAATTCTGCTGCAATGACCCTACCGTTGGGGGTCAACCAGCCAACCTGGGTCAACCTGGCGACTCCCGTTTAAACCGGCAACAACAATAATATTCAGGGGTGGAGCGGTGGTGCAGCGGTTCGCACATTGCACTGGCTAAGGTTAACATCAGTGGTGAGTGATGTCTTATACTTTTCTGGGCCCCATTCACTAACCTGCATTGACCACCGTGGTAAAGCATGGTCAAACAACCCCCCTCCCCCAATTAAACTGGAATGGGAAGGCCTTCACCCAGAAGTGGATAGATCATGACTGACGATAATGGTGATGAATATAGCTACTGTGTAATCATTGCAAATAAACTTTTTTTGGATGTTGCAATCAGCAATGTCATCATGGGAGGTGGGGCTTTTTGGAGCCTATTCAACAGGAGTGGGTGATTTAAGAAAATTACACTGCACTGTTCTGATGTATGTTTTCACCGCTCGATGTATGAGAGTTGTACTCCGTAGCTGTTGTGTCAGGATGCAGTGTTGGTTCATCAACCACTTGCCGCTGATAACAGCCATGGCCAGGAATTATAATAATAATAATAATAGCATTTTATAGAACGCCTTTCACCCGAGGGTTACAAAGCACTGCACAAGGGCATCGGAGAGAACGACATGTCAACAACGACAGCACGGCAAATCAGCAACAATTTGTTTTGGGTTTTTTTTTTTTAGAATCCGAGCTGTGGAGAGAATGGCATATCAACAACGGGGAGACAGAAAACTGAGAGTCAAGCGATAGCAACGAATTATAAGACAAAGGACAAAAAACAACAACAGGAAAACAATAATAATAATAATAATTCTACAACAAGCAAGGAGGGAACAAATGTCCCCGAGCAGACACAGATCGGAAGAGAGAGAGAGAGAGAGCCAACATCTCGGCACGGCACCGATAACCCGCTCCAACAATCCAAGCCAGAGGAAGGAACGAATGCTCCCAAAAAGGCGCAGGTATGAAGAGAGCCAACAACCTGGAACGACAGCGCCGAGCCGCATCAGAAGTCCTGACAGGACGGCTTGAAGGCTTTACGGAACAAATAAGTCTTAAGACTAGATTTGAAGATGTTCAAGGACTGCGCTGAACGAATTTCCAGTGGAAGAGCATTCCAGAGTCTTGGGGCAACGCGCGAGCTGGGAACAAACAGCAAGCGTGTATTGGAGGATAGTAGTTGTCGTGTTGTGGAGGGTGACTGAAGAAGGTCACGAATGTATGTCGGAGCTGCGTCAGAGAGAGCCTTGTAAGTGAGAAGGAGGATCTTGAATTCAATCCTGTATTTAACAGGTAACCAGTGGAGAGACATCAGTACTGGGGTTATGTGATCACGGAAGGGTGTGCCAGTGAGGACTCTGGCAGCCGCATTCTGCACACGTTGGAGACGATTGATCAAGTAGGCAGGGATTCCGGGTAGCAGTGCATTGCAGTAGCCAATTCGTGAAGAGATGAAGATGTGTATTAGCTTCTCAGCATCAGCAAGTGACAGGATGTTGCGCAGTCTGGCTATATTCCTGAGATGAAAATAGGCTACCTTCGTGATCTTATTGATGTGTGTCTCGAAAGTGAGTGAGGAATCAAGAGTCACACCTAAGCTTCGGACTGCATTAGCAACTTCAGTTGTCTGGCCGCCAAGCATCAATTGGATAGGTTCAGCCTTAGACAATTGCTGCGGGGTTCCGACAAGCAAGACCTCAGTTTTTTCTCCATTTAGTTTTAGAAGATTTGAATTGAGCCAGGCCTTCACAGTAGACAGTGAAGAAGACATGCAAAGACCAGACGCATTGATGGATGACTTTGCATGGATATAGATATGGATGTCATCGGCATAGCAATGGTAGCTAAGATTGAGGCTGCGCAGGATATGGCCAAGAGGTTGTAGGTAGATGCTGAAGAGGAGTGGGCCGAGAACTGAACCCTGATGAACTTTAGACAAAACAAGAAGAATCTCAGAGTTTTGTCCTTCAAGGCTGACAAACTGCTTCCGGTCAGAAAGATAGGATCCCAGCCAATTCACGTAGGCACGGGGTGAGACATGGTTGAACTCAGGTTGCCAGATTTGCAGCGCGTTGTGCTAACAACTGCTCCCCACGCTTCCCTTAAATAGCACACACGTCATGCAAACGCACGCACAACACACACATGCATTTATAGTTGAGTTTTACATTTGTTGTTGAGTGGCAACTGTGTGTAGTGTATTTTCTTTCAAGAGCTGTATTTCGCGATAGCCGTGTCGAGAGTTCCTCCTCTCTGCTTCATGATGTTTCGCCTCCCACGTTAGAGGCACCATCAGGCATTTTCGCTTATAACGTGGGAGGTGAAATGTCGCAAAGAAGAGAGAAGGAACACTCGACACGGCTATCCCGAGAGAACAGCTATGGAGAGCAGTTCTCATTACAATCCTGTATTCATCATGTCCATGTGGTTTATGAATACTGATGTTCTCTCTGTCAAGATAGGCACCAAATTACAAACGAAAAGTCATATCTACGCTAAAGAGGTTACAAAACAAATTAAGAAGCCTCCTCTACGTTACCCTTGTTTATATAACATCGATAGTAAAATTCTAATTATATTGATATATTGCTTAAAAATGGAACGCAACTTTTAATGAAAATATTAAACCACACAAAAATGGCAAATCAAATTTGTTTTGAAAATTCTACTTTTAGCCTGTGTTCTTTAATCAGGTTTTTTGATTAAATGTGGGTTTCATGTCCTGGATGACTGATGTTGCTGTGGTGTGAAATGTGCAGAATGTCCCTCCGCTATTGATTATGTGTTTAGCATCACGCCGGCGTTAACCTGAAGCATGATGCCGGCCGTTTGGAAGGTGAGAGAAAACTAGAGATGCTTTAACTCTTTCTGATTGCAATTACCACAGCCTGTCCTACACAAACATCAACTTAACTTTATATATAATAGCAATAGGTTGCTTATCGAAAACACAGCTATATCATCATCGTAATCAGCACCCACTTCATCCTTTACAGGGTCACACGGTCCAGTGCCTATTCCGGTAGATGCAGGGCACAAGACAGGCCTATACCCAGGATGGGATGGCAGTCCATCGCAGGGTGCTGGGAGCAATTTAGTCAGCAATTTAGTCCACAAGCCTAGACAGTAGCAGCAGCGTGTCTTTGGACTGTGGGAGGCAACTAGAGCATCCGGCGAAAACCTACGTGGATATGCGCGCAATACATGCAAATTCCACACAGAAGGGCACCTGAGCCGGGAATTGCACCTGGGTTTGTTTGCTGTTTGGCGGCCAACGCTACCTGCTACTCCACCGTGCCACCCAGGGTGGTGCAGTGGTGTTATCACTACACCTTGTACTGTATGACCATTAGTGTATCATCTTAAGAAATGCTCCTTCCTTGAAGCAAGGGCACAAAGGCATTCTTATAACCAACATTTTCACAAATCTCATTCGCAATGCCACTGTCTGCAAAGATGGGATTAATAATAATAGAAAACAAAACATTCCAAGCATGTCAAAGCCACTTCCAAGAAACATTAATTGAGGAGTAATCAATAATAAGTAAGAGGAAACAGCGATTCACCCCCCCTGCCCCTAGCCCCGTTTATGAAAATAAATGGGAAATGTGAACAGTGGGATTGGGGTGTACAATAGGTACACAGTGAGAGATATGACATGTATTCTAAGGCTCATCTAACGTGCAATGTCAACACATCGGACCACTTGCTCAACAATTAGCAGCAACATGTATGCTGCTCGGCGGTGAGTAGCGCTGCCGACTCACAGCAAGAAGAGCCCGGGTTCGAATCCCGCCTCGGGTGCCAGTCTGTGTGAAGTGTGCATGTTCTCCCCGTGTCCGCGTGGGTGGAACTAGCGTTCCACCCTAGGTGTAGCCCTGCCTTGCGCCCTGTGTCTGCCAGGATAGGCTCCGGATCACCGTAACCCTGTACAGGATTAAGCGGATTCTGACAATGGATGGATGGACTTGCAATTCCGAGCTCGCCGGTTCTAACCTCCAACAACGGTGGAAGTTTCTAAAATCCACCCATCTCTGTCCAGCCAACAGTACAGATAGTTACACCACAATCAATCAGCAGGTTATGTGTGGTGGGGTAAGGTGTAGGTACTTTCATGTCTTCACAGACGTCTGGCCAGTGGAAGAGAGAATCGGCTGAATAAACTCTGAAAACAGGCTCCATAGCGGTCTCTGTCCCGCGTGTGTCATTAATGGGAAGCGTGGGGAGCAGTTGTTAGCACACTGCTGCAAACCTGGCCGTGCAAGCAATTTCAGGCCCGCACCTTTACCGTTAAAATCAACATGCATTGTCCAAACAATTATTTTCGGAAGCAACTATAACGTGATATGTCTCATGGCTCACAGTGGTGCGTCCAAGCTAGGCATATAACGTGCACAATGACTCCAAGCACGTTTTATATGGCAGCCTCAGGTCTATTTTATTGCAAATTAATTTCTCCGTGTTATTTGTTTTGTTCATTCCTGCACACCCTAATTTACCGTGCGGCATACACCCAATCTGCTAAAGGCATCGTGATCGGTCAAAATAATATCATAAACGGAAATACTAATTTTATCCATATAGCAATGAAAGGACAAAACAAGGCAGCTCACCTCCCGCGAGGGTTAACCGAGGGCTTGAACCCTGACTGTCAGAGGTGCTGCAACGGTGCTGCGGGAGTTAACCCCAGAGCCACCTTGCAAACTCCCACCTCGCGTGTCTATTACAGCGCACTGGACACAAGATGCGATGATGCCACGACGATAACGAAATCCTTCTGTGACTATACAAGGGGAGAGGAACACTGTGGACAAGGTCAACCGCAAGACCCACATTTCTACGTGACCCTAATACCATCCACAGGGAGTCGAAAGATCCCCCGTCTAGCCTCCACAGACCTTAGGGTCAAGTGATGGTAGTGAGTAGCACCTATAAACGCCAGCATGGCACACGAGGGGGTGGGCGGCACCATGCCTGGCTGCCGTTGACACCCAAATGACGATGTTTACACACTGCACCAGTCGATCTAGGGGAGGTCCAGGACCATCCATCCATCCATTTTCTAAACCGCTTGTCCTGGTGAGGGTCGCGGTGACAGCAGTCCAAGGAGAGTGGACCAGACATCCCTTTCCTCA
>JAZEWU010000010.1:7446342-7456724 GCA_036362915.1 Geotria australis
TGCGTAATTTCCATGCCTGGTCATGGACGAGACACGGATAAGGAGGCGCCAGGCGGTCAACCGACGCCAACCCGCCAGACACTGCGTCCTATATATTATGATGTTATGAACCAATTAATTAAGGAGTGTTTTTTAGTTGTGGGAGGAAACCGGAGAACCCGGAGGAAACCCACACATAACAGGAGTAGAACACACAAACTCCACACAGAAAGGCACCCGAGGTGGGAATCAAACCGCCTCAAGCAGGACTTTCTTTCTGTGAGGTACAGATGTTAGGGGTTTCCGATAGATTACGCAAACCACTTTTGAAGAGAAGAGAGGGCAACCATTCGTGTTAAAGCACTGACGTTTGAGGCAGGACTGATGTTTGCGTTGCCGAATGAATCACCGACAGAGACTTTCGATAAGCAACGACGAAAGACGCATCTATCTGACCGTTGAAAGCAGGTGCGTGTGACAGACGCGAGGGGCTTCACGGGAGAACTGGGTAACCAAGCCGAAAGTTTGGAATCGAACTCGGCAACAGCGTGCTGGAGATGCAATCGGCAAAAAGTGTTTGCGATGGCTTGGACACGCGCGCAGATTGCAGTAGGGAAGGCTAATGAGGCGAGCACGGGAGTGGTAGCCAAGAGGTCAGTGCCACAGGAAGACCCAGCGCCAGTCTACGGCATACCGTATGAGCAACCTTTGGAGATTGGTTATCAGTACAACGCTCTCGTCTGCCGACCACGTATTGCAGTTTCAACAACTTCCCCCCGCCCCCACATCTCTTTTAATCCAGTCTACTTCTAACATATTTTTCAAAGTTCAGATGTGCAGCCTAAGCAGGGTGGGTGTCATTCCTCACTCAGATGCCCTCACTGGTTCGTATCAGCGTCTTTTCCGTTCCGTATTTGGGCCGGACGGAGCTGCCATAGGACTGGTTCCAGTGCCTCTTCTGTACGGCGGTGTGGCGGCAGAGAAACCCAACACCCGACGAATGATTAACGCTGTTTATTTACCCACCTCCAGCGGGAGAAAGTAAAAGCGAGCGTTGGTGCCGCTCACTATATTGGGTGCGATTCACGTGGTAGCAGCGGAGGGCAGCTCGAGTCTAGCGGGGCGCGCCATGCGTTGTTTTTCCATTAGTTCCGCCAAGCCGGAACCCCCTTCCGCCAGGCTTAAACGGTTGTCCGCCAGTATGTGAATTGCGCACGTGGAGTCGGAGATTTAGTGCCTCGAGTACTGGGAATAATGCTGCTGGCACTGACAAAGCAATATTCTTCTTGTCCCGTGGTAAAAAATCTGCGCATTTTGCTCACTCGAACCTTATCAAGGCCGACACCCGCGCTGCTTATTGAAAACCCACCGCGCCGTCTGCAACGCATTCACAGCCGTGATTAAAATTGCAAAGTAGATGACACAAAGCATTGGTGCATTAGTGAAATAAATTACTTAGTTTGCAGAGGCGCGATTCATTTATTTATATTCTGATTCGGAACATCCTAACCAATTATTAATCAAACAAAAATATATATAGTCCAATGCATGTTCCCACAACTTCATCACTTCTGTTCCTGCTAATTAGAAAGTACAAAAGTGTAGCATGCTAATTACGTTACGGTCGTAGGCATGTGCCTTATAATTACGAATCTTATATATTTTGCGCTGCCGTACATTGTGGTAATCATGAGATCAGAATGTTAATACGAACAGGACAATTATTTTATGGTAAAAGAATTGCATTGTAAAAGTTGCAAATTCCACCCTGAGTTTGGACGACCAGTTTCCATTCACAATCCTAACGGCCACTACCTATTGATGACCAGATTTCTCATTTCATTGCGTCCCTTACCTATTTTGAACATTGTATTGATGTAGGTTTTCAAAGCTTGACGCATGAAAAGTGCGCTTAAGAGCTGCTTTTTCGGGGTTGCCATGGTGAGCATTCCTCCTCACCACGGTTATCTCAAAATAGTAGCTCTTAAGAGCAATTTTTATTTGAACGTGGGTTGGTAGATTACAATCTTCCAATTTGTACGTTGACAATACACATATATAAAACACTTACAGATCAAGATTATGTTCAAAGTTGTTGATGCCAACACAACCTGTAGCTGCTGCAGAGAAGACATATGACCTCTGCTCTTTGACAGTATCCCACTCCCTGCTCTTAGGTCTTCCATAAACTATATCAATGTATTATATTCCACTAGCGCTAGATTTACTTATGGCATAAAAATGCAATAAACACATTTGAGACAAAAACTGAGACTGTATCTTTCATTGTGAGAATTGCTATTCAAAGCTGTTCTTTTGGGACAGCCATGTCAACCACTCCCCGAGTTCTCATAACGTCGCGAAGGAGAGAGTGGAGCGCTCGACACTGCTATCTCGAAAGAACAGCTTTGGAAAGCAATTCTCATACACCGAGCCGTGAAAACCTACATCAGCATCTTTCATTGTTACATTTTACATAAAAATCACACTTTACTTGAAATGCAGAGCACAGTAAAAAAAAATCAAAATTACACACGTGTGGCACATCTCTGATGCCGTCAGTGGTCGTAATTGCAATTTGTCGTTGCAATTATGCGCATGGTCATGTATATAGCTTGACTCGTAAAAAGGTGTTCAAACACTGCTTATTTGCATTATCATAGGTGCGAAATCCGTTGTAATTGTGAGTCCCACTTCACGAACAAGCATTATTCACACCCTCTACGCAAAGCACCATGTCCTTAAGATTATTCGTTATTTTCCTCTTGTTAATGGGATGGCCCGGAGGCTTTAAATATCGTCCATAACAAGTGTAAAACATATATTGATATGTTTGACTTTCTATGCGGCGGCACAGTGCTTTGTGTTAATAGATCCAATTACATGTTTATCATTTACATATTTGTTTACCCGAGGGCTTCTCAGTTACTGCTTCAGAATAAAAGCCATTAATAAAACTGCACTGACACTTCTTTCATGGCGGCACGGTGAGGTGGTGAGTAGGTTCTAGAAGCAGAATCTATAGTGGCTCCAGAGTTTTCATGAACCCATCACATTGAACAATTCCGAACTGAAAATATATATTTTTTCAGACAGCCACAATTCGATCAGCCAGTCGATTTTTTATATAAGCTGGAAGAAACCGTTTAGCTATGTAGCTCTTTATAGCAGTTATGCAGCGGGGAGGGGTAAGCAAGTTACATCTCAGAGCACTGGGGGCAATTTAGTCAGGATAACGACCCTAGGCAGAAAGTCTTTACATTCGATGCGCTATCGCGTATCGATACGCTGATGAATTGTTACGTGCCCGCTATAACCCCATCATAGTGTCGTTTTTCGTAAGGTGTTTAGTTTGGCTAAATTCATAAAACTTGTGAAATATATATATATATATTTGTGTCCACATGAGCTCCCTATTGGGAATTCCCACGAATGTCCATTCCCGCATTCCACTGGATGCAGACCGCAAACCTATGCTTCACCCATTGGTGTTCCACCCACCTCTTTCACTAACCTTCATACAGCAAGTGATGACGTGCGGAAAGCAATATCAATAACCTTCATTCGAAACATAAGGTTTCAGCCTGTATTTATTGGGATGAAAAAGGAATCATACGTCAATCTAGACTAAACCTGTCAGCCACAGCCTTGACCACTGAACACCCACTCGCACGCCCGCTCACACGCCCGCTCGCTCACCCACGCAACTGCCCGCTCGCTCACCCGCTCTCAATCCTTGTGACCGCAAGCGGGACACGGGATGCGGGTGAAATGAAATGGGCGGCCATCGCGGTGACAAACGGGCTACTCCGGCTGAGCCGGCGGTTAAGCCTCCTGGCTTGCCGGCGCTCTGTCGGCGACGCTGGATGGCGGTCGTCAACGGCCGCACGGGGACACGGGTAGTTTACAGAGACTCCGCACTGCGACCGTGCCGAACAACCTCAAGCGATGCGACAGAAAAGTGAAGGACTGCGTTCGCCGTCGTTCATCGGAGTCGGAGATGCACTCCACCTCTCCGCCAGATCTTAACTGGATATCGAAAGTGGACCGTGTTGTCTAATTTACTGATGTAGGTGTTCACGGCGCGATTCATGATGGTTGCTCTCCAGGTCTGTTCTTTCGAGATAGCCGTATCGAACGATCTCACTCTCTCCACGCGACGTTTCGCCTCCCACGTTGGAATCCTGACGATGCTTCCAACGTGGGAGGCTCTGAAGAGCAACCATCAGTTTTGTTTACAAGTTTGCAATTCCTCCATACGAAACGACCTTTGGTTAATGTCATCAGCTTTGTTTACCGTAAGCTATAGCTCGTGGCAATAAACACCCGCAAAAACAAAAATAAAGTGCAACTTTTTCCATTTTCAATTTAGGTGAACGTGTGACATTTTGTTTTTTAATCTTAAAAATTACTTCAGAAGTGAATTAAGTTGTATTAAGGAACTGTGCTGCTTGACGGATTCCTGACAGTCTCCGATGTTCCAGGCTTATGAAAACCTTTGTAAATTCCACTGCACTTCCTGGCACGGTGATAAGCCTTAAACTAATCAATAAAGAATTGATGTAGGAAGGTGGGCTGAGTCAGCGAGACCTCAAACTCACTTCCACTCATCTCCACGCTGCTTCCAGGCGGCACAAAATAACGGTGCCAACACACCTCGGCTCTTGGATTTAAATCATTTCTGGGGAGAGAACAATGTTTGTGCTTTCTAAACTATTGGCGCTTGAAAGACTCGATAGGCAGGCAACTTTGACAGCTTCCAACCAGACCTGCGCGGACGTTAGTTTATAGCACCATCTGTCCGTAGCCGTTTGACTTTCCTCATTCTCGGAGGCTTACCAATAACCGCAATGAGGTTGTGGATTCACTCCTGGCGCGACTGATCAAAATTCTCAAACGCGAGTCATGTTGATGGCGCAGCACAAAAGACGGTGTGTCGTGTTTATATAACCCCTCGCTCTTGGTGGAAGCGTGCTGTGGTCACAGCGCGTTGACAAACGCTGGCGTCTGGACGTTTTAGCGCAACGAGTTTGAAACGCTGTTGGTGCAATAGGTAGAGTGGGACACGGCAGCTTTCATGCTGCCCATGTGTCGCGCCTTTTCACGTTACTTTAAACCCAACTAATACCGATGTAGGTTTTCACGGCTCGATTCATGACGGTTGCTCTTCAGAGCTGTTCTGTCGGGATAGCCGTGTCGAGCGAGAGGGAGATCGCCTGACACGGCTATCCCGAAAGAACAGCTCTGAAGAGCAACCAGCAACTATTACCGTCGCCTGGGCGAAACAGACGTCGTTAATTCAAATCTAGATGTGATCAGATGAGCGAAATGCCGATGCGGTTCTCTGAGTAGAGAACCTCAGCATCTAAATGTGCTATGATACTATAATTATCATAGCATTTTGTTTGCATGTTTGGCTTCTTGCAATCTGGACCCTTTGCAAAAAGGTGTCCACACTTGTCTCATTGCCAGATAAGGTCAAACCTAGTATATTGTTTCACATTAAGTTTAAATATATTCAGATTCAGCTGATTGTAGGGCCGTAATTTTACCATACTGAGATGGGCAAATCAGTCGCAATTTAATTCAAAATTCTTTTAACACAAATAAAGTTTCCACTTTTTTTTATCATAGTTATATGCAACCTAGAAATATAAAAGGAATGTTTAAATAATGAATACAATGTAAAAAAAGAATGCCATACGACAATTATTGTCTATTACGTCTTCGATGGTGAAAATGTTTGATTTGTCTTGTGATGAAAGGATTCAACTGATATGAAGGATAATTCAAATGTCTGTTTTGAAACATCTACTAACGTAACAATATTGCACTTTTCAATATTAATATTCCGCTTGTGGTTTGGGATAACATTATAAACCAAATTTACAACATCGTCCTCATTGTGATCAGAAGTATCTACGTATTGTCTTGGTAGATGCAAAGACAAAGATACCCGTATAGACTGTAGGGTCAAGTCCTGTTAGCGAGCATCCTATTATGGCTGAAACGGCACACGAACGGTTGGGTGGCCAGTACCATGCCCGGCCACCTTTGTCTCCCTAGTAGCAATGTTTACACACTGCACCAGGTATTCATTTTAAGCTGAGTCAATCTAGGAGAAGCCCATGATCGGTTCAGAAAATCGTCACTGGGGTTGCCGATTATAATATATAGGACGCAGTGTGTGGAAATATGTTGGCGCAGGCAAACCGCCTGGCTGCCTTTTCCGCCTCTCTGCACTTTCCTCGCGCCACTGCGTCGTTCTCTCTTCGAATTAATACCTTCGACATTTAATGAATATGTCCGCCTTATAAATTGTAATTATTATTATTACTATCACAGAGCTAATCACGACTAAGGTGAGGCCGATTTAACTCGTCTGAATAAAGATGTAAAGTCAGATAATGTAACGATGTCGTTAGAGCCTGCAGTTCACTGAGGATGATTGACGGAGTTCACTGATTGGCTGATCTGAGGGGCGGGATAATTGCAGGCCTCTCACACCAACATTTACAACTCCGTTTGGACCTAATGGTTGATTGCGTTACTCGACTAGACGAGGAGAAATCTGCAGACTGAGACTTGACTAGAATTCCCCGACATTAAGACACTAAGAAAACGACAAAAATAAAAATGCTGAGGGAGTTAACATGGACCCATGGGTGTCCTGAAAAAAAAATTCTAGGTCTCTACGAAATTGAATGTAGCCACCCTTGCACATGATAGTTCCATCTCAAGGGTTTTTCCAAGTGATGTATTTTAATATAAAAAATAACAAAAATTGTCCTCGTGTAACAAATGCAAGGTACTCTACATTCTCTCCAGCACACGACGCTGAATTTCTTTATAAAAGTGTCTTCTCTTGTCATAATATGCCCTCAGGCAAAGGGGTTCACTGGTGCAGTCCCTGTAAAAAACAACTTTGTTCTTCCATAAGGCACATATCTCGTCTCATCCTACGAGACATTGCAACAGATTCTCCCACTTGTGAATCGTCTTTTGGCAAACGTCTCAAGAGCCCCCCTTCGAATGCAATCACAACTAAAGCAGAACGAAAACTCGAGGTTTAATATGTTGTCAAGAATATCAACCAAGTCATACCCTAATGTGTCCACTGTTTGGGAGCGTTGTTGTGTGCGGTGATCCTGATTGTCTGAACCCATTCACACATGATTGTAAAAGGCAAAAACAGGAGCAAGATTTATGACTTTCCTCATTACGTTGGTGCTTCGTGGCTTTTGCTTTATGATTACAAAATCTAAGTGAAAGCTACAAATTCTTTGCAAAATGAGGACGTTTGATTGGGTGATTATATTATCATTGCTGCCCAATAACTTTAATGTTTTTGTTTCCTTAGAGGGTTTCCTGTAAAATTAAGAAACTGATTAAACTATGATTAAGGTTTTATTATATGTACTAGCCTTTACGGCTGTTTTTTGTCGCCATGGTGGCGATGTTGTGAAGGAAAAAGGAAACACTTGATGCGGCTATCCCGAAAGAGCAGCTCTTTGCGTGAAATTCTCATAAATCGAGCCGTGAAAACCAACATAGATCCAAGGTTTTCCCAAACTTGATGAGTCTCTCTGAGGCCAATTGGCACAAAAACCCGGCAGTGACAGCCTGGGTAATGTGTTGATAACTAAATGCAAACGAGGCTCACGCGGGACCAGCGGTGAATGATTGACTCACGGCAGGTATTTTGCATTTTCCACAGGCCACCAACCACCAGATGGCATCAACAGCTTAGGCCACTGACATCTTGATCGTGAAGCTTTCGAACAAGTTCACGGGTGCAGGTGCAGCGCTTGGGCATGAATTATCGCACTGAAACACCACTCCCTTTATCAACAGCCCACGGCATTTCAAACAAATGTCACGCGTCAATTTGTTTTTCAACAAGTCACAATATGACACACTGGTGACAGTCTGTCAATTTTCCTGGATGACAACTGTTATCGGACCTTGCATGTCCCAAAAAGCTGTCATCGCTACCTTTTCAGGAAAAGGTTGAGACTTTTATTCTTTACTGGAGAAGCTGGGCATTTCGGTTCAGTGCTCTGACGATTACTCTTTGGCTCTTAATGATACTCGCCAGTGTCTGCAGTGACGATGCCTCAGCTTTACGTAGGAATCTGACGACAAATGTGAATCCTGTTTGCGCCATAGCCTTATGTTGTTTTAGCAGCAGATGGGCATGCACTTTTCATAATTTCAACATGTCACGGACTGTTGAATGAACTCTTCCCACACGTATTGCTATGTCCGGCGACATATGATTAATTCACTCTCACTCGTCGTCCAAACGTAACCTCTCGGCGTAAAACAGAAACTGAAGCCTACACTGGCCACAACATATGTTCTCATTGGGCGCATGCAATGATTGCAGCTTGTCCACTGATCTTGGAATGTTGTCACGATTCTTTAGTTGTTATTTTCATATTTTTATTTATTTTTGTCAATTTGCGTGTCTGATGTGTTGCAGGAATCCTGGACAGAGCTTGTAAGCTCACTGGTTATTTGTTTTGCTGTTATAATAACATCTATCTATCTTACATCCATCCATCCACCCATTTTCAGAAACCGCTTACTCCTGTACAGGGTCGCGGTGAGCCGGAGCCTATCCCGGCAGGCACAGGGCGCAAGGCAGGGGAACACCGAGGATGGGACGCCAGTCCATCGCAGATCTATCTTACAGTTCTCACAATTATCGGAGTGTCATTGCTTGGCCAATTGAACTTGGCTTCACGCCATCAGAGGCCACAATAAAGTTATTAACAATTCGCTGTTCTTTTATATTGCAGTTGTGCAAGGGCGCCACCATGTTTGATCACGTGATATGTCTGCCATCTTTCAGACCAGCTTTTGGTTACAAATATTTAACATGAGTACCAGGGGTCATGCCCCATAATTCAAAGAAGCACAAACATATCCATCTACTCTAAAGGGGGAAGCAAAACTGAATTAGAGCATTAAACATTCAATATCCCTTATCATAAAGATTATGATGGGTGAGTAATAGTACATTTAGAAGCCAAACACGAGATCAACCTTATTTTAGAAACGGGTTGTCTACCATTGACCACATGACAGTATCAATCTGATTACATAAAAGATAAATGAAATGAAATACCATTATGTCAAGATTTTTTAGACCATGAAAAGGCATTTTCCACTAGAAACTCACCTAGCCTATTTGCAATGACACGAGATAAATGATGAGAGCATTAACCATCTCCAACTTCCTGATGTGACAGTCATTATAAAAATATAACGTTAATGAGCTGCAGGAAATGATTGAAGACCTTATCAAGGGTGCAAGTGGGGATAAAGATATATTTCAGCAACTCTAAATTAATGTATAACTTAAAAAAATTACCGGACAATACATGTGTGTCTTTCCACGTAAAAATACAAGTGTTTCTTACACAACCCAATGGCTGCACAGCCTTCTGGGAGTGCATAATTTCAGCCGCATTGATTTGGTAAAAGCAAACTCTGGACCAGTTTCAACACAGAGTGTCTCAGCAGCACAGGCAGGCTTCCTTGAATCAATGCTGGTTAAGTCAAAGGAGGGAACATGCCTGAGAGGACAATCACCGGGGAGATGGAGCGGTGAAATTAATTCAAGCGCTGTAGCAAAATGGATTGCAGAATCGCAGGCCAGTTAGGGTTGGCAAGGTTGAAAGGAGGTTTTCATCCTGCAGTGGACAGAACATGGCTGGATGAAGATTCCCAACATATAATTTGTATTTATAAATAATGACTGATATCTGCCAAGGGTTCATAACCTGATCGTGATGGAGGGGTCTGCGTGTTCCAATGAACTCCAGAGCTGTGTCACCTGGAGTCCAGTAATCTTAGTAGGGTCTCTCTTGGTGAACAGGTCTGAGGGGAGGTTCCAGACAAATAACGATCCAAAGACCCTCCGACTCAAGGAGGTTGGCGTCAGGAAGGGCATCCAGCCGTAAAATTCGGTTCCAATACCCCCAACATTTGGGGTCAACCGGCCGACCCGGGTCAACCTGGATACCAGCCACATAAACTGGCAACAACTGTATGAATATGAAAAAATTCAATCACGTATACTCTAGGACAATTGCAGCATGAAAATCATTCAATTTTTGTGTGGTTTTAATGCTGTTAAATATTGCCTAACAGCACAATACCAAATGAGGTGGGTAATATCCCAGTTTTATTGGAAGCGAAAAAGAGTATTGTAATTATATGAATAGCACTCTTCGGTATTGAAATCCCAACATAATCCTACCCTGCACTAAATCCTATTTCAAGGCGTATATTTCCAGGACTTTTTTTTGGATAATGATATGCGTTCTTTAGAAATGGTTATTAAAGCACGATTTTTAGCATTCATCCAGACTCCAGAGTGTGTTATTTAATTT
>JAZEWU010000010.1:7461559-7497113 GCA_036362915.1 Geotria australis
ATGCTATTATTATTAATATTATGTTCTCAGCACAGGACAGAGCATCAACACGCACTGTTGTACTGTGCTATGTGCAGCATGCAGTCTGGACAATGGCTCACACAACACACAGAATGGGCAGGCGCTCATCCAGCAGTGGATTCACCAAAGGGGCTGCACATGAACACATTCAATGCTGTGGTTTAATCTAAATAGATAGATGTTTATTATTCCAGAAGAAAAATACCCAGTGAGCTTGTAAGCGCTCTACATATGACCGTGACGTTTCCCAAACGCGTAGGTTTTCGTGGTTGCGCTGCACGGCTCTCTGTGACACGCTCTCGGGTTGTTACCACGTGTCGTTCACCACGACGTCCGACGTTTCGCCGCACGTGCCGGGAGCTTCTCCGAGGAAATCAATTCAGAGAGCGATCATGCAATGTCACGTACCCTCCGGGAAGATTGCGAAACAGAAACGAACAAAAACACGTCTGTAAAAATAACCCCCCAAAACTTACGGACCGTCAATAATGAGACTGAGACCCCGACTCAGTAAACGGTGCGGTCAAGAAGAACATTGAAAATCCTTGCCATCACACCCAAGTGATAAGAAGAGAGGAAAATCGCTCCAGATGATGATGGGGGGGACAGACATTATCCGAGCTGAGTCAGCAATAATGAGCCGAGTCGGCCGGCGAATCAACCCGACAAGTGAGAGCTCCAATATCGCCGGCGATTACAATCCGCAGTCTCAGTGACCTCAGTGACTCATCAACAAGAGGCAGTGCGTGCACCTCAATTACTCCACACTACAGCAGAGCAGCACAGTTACTGCCTGCTAGCCAAGGAGTTGTAGAGTTTTCTAGGCGAATTATACCCATAGACTACAATTGTGTGCACAGTGAAGTGATTTCAATTGGGGAGCTATCTATTAATAGATAGATAAATGTTTATTATTACAGCAGAAAATACCCAGCGAGCTTGCAAGCTATGTACGAGATTCCGGCGAGACAACAAAAGCGTGAATTGACAAAAATAAATAAAAATATAAAAATCATAAAAAAAACAATGGGCGGCACGGTGGCGCGGTGAGTCGCGCTGCCGCCTCACGGCAAGAAAGCCCTGGTTCGAATCCCGGCTCGGGTGACTTTCTGTGTGGAGTTTGCATGTTTTCCCCTTGTCTGCGTGGGTTTCCATCGGGCACTCCGGTTTCCTTGCACAGTTCAAATACATACTGCTGCATAGGTTAATTGGCCTGCTGATTAAATTGCTCCCAATGTCCTGTGATGACAAATGAACACAACAAAAACATAAAGTAAACATTCATACACAGCACTGCACATTAAGTGACCAAATAATAATGAAAAAATACAAGGTACCGTGGGGAGTTGTTCGGATGAAGAATCGCGGCTCTTTATTAAAATACAACGAGAAGCCATGTCAGCAACCTGTCTCGTCTGCGTCTTGAAAGCATAGCTGTGATATGGACGATGCAGCAGCGGATCATACACGATTCGTGACGGCTCTACGGACAATTTTGCTAAATGTTGTCACATGGTGAACATCGACACTTTTTTGTTGTTTGTCTAAAATATTTAATGTCCTCATGGAATATGTATGAAGTAGTATTACATCAAGTTCACATTAATAATTAAAATGATAAAAAAACCGTAATCTAATTACCAATTAAATTGGTGCTTTGTAAACGTTTTATTCGAAGTAATTGACGTTGTGGCATTTTTATTATTTGCTGATAATTTTACGCGGTATCGGGCGTAAAGTTGCAACGAACAGCAGTTGAAGAATATTCAGTCAATATTTGGTTGTGGTGTAAGCACGGCGAGGTGTAAAAATAACGTGATAAAAATGTGAAATACAAACACAAAGTAACGGAAAACTATTATCCCGATAATCCTGACACTGTGAAATGTAATATAGCACTGTGATGATGCTTCCAACGTGGGAGGCGAAACGTCGCGAGGGAGATCACTCGACACGGCTATCCCGAAAGAACAGCTCTGAGGAGCAACCATCACGAATCACGCCGTGAAAACCTACACATTGTGCTGTATTTCAAAAAAAATATCTATAGCGGCAAACCCTAGTTCTACAGACGTAAAGTTACTTACTGCGCTCACTTAAATAATCCCTCCAAACTGGGCAAGACCAAATTAAGCATAAAGCAGAATGTCTGGTGGCTTTGCACAATGGGAATGTAGCGATTCATCCCTTCAAAGCGCCACGGATTGTTACAATCTCCGGGTCATGATTCCACTCAATAATCAATCGTTCTCCTCCATTGTGAACACAGGTGGGCTGATGGAGTGGTAGAGGCAACAGAACAGAGTAATGGCGTGGAAACGCTAGCAACAGATGAGAGAAAGGTGATGATGATTGCAATAGAAGACTGTAGACCCGACGGCCTCTCTC
The DNA here is from genome assembly GCA_036362915.1 of Geotria australis. Classification (NCBI taxonomy): domain Eukaryota; kingdom Metazoa; phylum Chordata; class Hyperoartia; order Petromyzontiformes; family Geotriidae; genus Geotria; species Geotria australis. Next base: position 7,463,969 of record JAZEWU010000010.1, read on the forward strand.
TAGGAGCTCGATGGGAAGGATTGTCAAAAATATCACCACTCAGAGCGCTTGCGGGATTTACATCACCCCATGACGGCGCAAACATTGAGAAACATTGCTCCAGTACAATTGTGATGCCCGTATCGTGAGCGAGAAGCTGCTTTTACAAGCTACGTCCCACCTGCTCAAACATTGAGAATCAAGTTAAGGCCATCGAATTTGCAACGCTGAATCACCCTAGTTTAACTTACACAATTTAAAGAAAGTTGACAATTTCTAACGTGTGCAGTATTTTATAAATCTGCGTATTTAGTTTTCGTTTTCTCCCCTGTGCTGCGTGGGTTTCCTCCGGGTTCTCTGGTTTTGACCCAAACCTAAAAAANCCCCCCCCCCCCTCAATCCTATATATAGAGAGCCGGGCAAGCCAGTGGTGGTTCTCGACAGAACATTTGTTCCGGATGAAGCTGATTTGCAACTGTCAGCGAAACGTCGTAACTTCATTGTAAATGGTGTGGGTTCGTTCTCCAACACACCGGTGTGATGTTGAAATGGTAAAGAATTGGCACGTTTTGTTCACGTGACAACCCTTTACTAATTGGCTGTGTCGGATGGAGGCGGGTATATGGCACTTATTTTTTACGTGACCTAACTCGTAATAAGTGCTATAATATGGATAAAAAAACACCCAAAAATTAATTGGCCAATACAATCATAACATCTAGGATTGTCTGGCAAATGGGTGCCGGCTGACTGGGTGGCTGCCTTCCCCCTCACTTCTGCGGTTTCTTGCAGCGCCTTGGCACCTCTGGGCGAAAGGCGCTATATAAATCTACTCAATTGTTATCACCGTGTACTGCAATATGTATAGAGTAACAGTGCTCCCTCCCTCCTTATAAACTCAAATGCTAGATAGAGGGACTTTGGAGTTCTGTCAAGAGGAGGCTGGAGACACCTCAACAGTGACTGCGATGAGCTGTGTAACACCGCAATATTGTACAGCATCGTTAATAAAGATAGATAGATGTTTATTATTACGGCAGGCAAATATCCAGTGAGCTTGCAAGCTCTTTACGGGATTCCTGCGACACAACAAACATGCGAATAATCGCAACAGCAAAATATACAGTTCAAGTGTTTGCGCTGGTGCAGGCAGACATCATTGCATTATTTTTCAGCCTTTGCTGAGGTTTGAAATACTATGGCGGCGCACTGATGCCAAATAATAAAATTGTTTTTTATAATGTGATATAAATCCCACCTTTTTGCAATAATTCCTGTAAGGCAGACTATCATAAAAACAGTAACGCAGAGTTGTTGAAATACGGCATCCACAACGAGAAAAATAAAGAAACTGCCACTGCATTAGCTACTGTACTAAAATTCAATACACATTCCATCTCAAGGCATTGAGGTTTATTATCCATAAACGGCATTATAAAACTCAATGAATGTGTATAAACCCAAATGCGCGCACACACACGCGCAGCAAAAAGCCACTTGTGCATTTGCTGCTGGCACAATGTGGAAAAGTCCCCCCATGGATCCTAACGTTATTGCGGTGGAGGAGTTTGCGTGTTGCAATGAATCCTGAAGCTATCTCACCTGGAGTCCAGCATGCCTGACAGGGTCTCCTTTGGTGAACAAGTCTGGAGTATAGCACTCCTGCTAGGGTCTCCCTTGGTCAACAGGTCTGGAGTCTAGCACTTCTGCTTGGGTCTCCCTCGGTGAACAGCTTTTGGGGGAGGTTGGAGACAAATAACGATCTGAAGACTCTCCGATTAACGGAGATTGGTGTTAGGAAGGGCATCTGGCCGTTATATTCTGCTCAGAATTCTGCAACCGGCAATCCGGGGTCAACCTGGATGCTGGTCACTTAAACCAGCAATGCCAACAATGCAGGGAAGTGCATCTGCTCCTATTCTTATTTGCTGCGACTACCATCTCAAATGCCATCGCGGTAACCACCTCGGGTTTTCCAGCTAAATCCATGCAGCTTCCCAGGAGAACGTGCCTGGTGAGAGCCCACCACCTTCTATATGGTACGTAAAGCATTGCCATTGCTTTCTAACCTACTCAAATGAACGAATCAATTAATGAATTACTCCCTCGTGTCACCTGCAGCTATAAAACTTAAAGACAGAGCTCTGTGTCGATCTAAACTGCAGCCACCGCCCATTTGCCGGTACGACTTGAATGAGCTACGATGCTCGGGCGGGGTTAAAGCAACACATGACTATCAGCATCCACACTACCTACCGCTGCTACGGTGGTTCCTCTTACACTAGCAGACTTCAACCAATCAAAATAAGTACTGATGTAGGTTTTCACGGTTCCATTCATATTGGTTGCTGTCCAGAGCTGTTCTTTCGGGATAACTGTGTCAAGCATTCTCCCTCTCTCCCTAGCGACGTAAAGAGCTTGCAAACTCACTGGGTATTCTTCTGCTGTAATATTAAACATCTATCCATCTATCCCACGTTGGAAGCATACTCAGGCGTGGGAGGCGAAAAGTCGCGAGAGACAGAGAGGGACATCGGTCAGTGACGCGGCTGTCCCGAAAGAACATCTCTGAAAAGCAAACATGAAACAAAACAAGGCTACCGTGCACTTGCGAAATGTACAGCCGCGAACGTGCGAGGCGTTACGTGCACGTTTGGCAAGATCTTTTGCGCGACTGACATTTGCGCCCTGTTTGTCTTTAATTAGCGAGAGTATAGCGACAGCGGTTTCGCTGATTAGCCCATCGTGCTAACAGCTCTGCGTGCCAGCCGCAAGTGGTGCCGGCCGCGCGGCGTGCCGGCCGCGTGCTGCCGAGTGCATTATCTCGCCGGCACATTCTCGGTGCCCCTGGTCGCCTTTGTGCTCTCCAGTGACACCACCTTTAATGCACGTGGTTTTTTTTTTGTCAGCACCATTTGTTCTTGGCATTTATCCTAGTGACATTGTCCTGCCCATCTCCGATGGCCTGACCTAGATCAGTTTCCACAATGTTATCGTTCGCATTCGCTGTGTCTTTTACGGGCCGGCGACAGGGCGGCGTCTCTCCGCACAAATGTCGAAAGCAACGAGAGTGGCTTCATTTCGCCTGTTAATGGAGTGCCCCCATCCATAGCGGAGACACGCTGCTGCATCGCTAAGATGCGTCGGGAATGGCAAAACGAATCAAATCGTTGCAGGCAGGCGCTATGGTTTTTTTTCCTCCCCTTATCCCCTCCTCGCCCTGAATGTCGCGCATATTGCGCCGTGCTTGAGCTGCTTTGCATGACGTCGCATATTTTCTTGCTCAGCGGCAGTGACAGTAGGATTTTGCGAGCAATATTAAAAGTCGTAATTGATCCAATTATGAAAATGTATTTTTGTGTCCGTGGACGTCTGCCCTTAGCAAATACTGGCGCGATTTAGTTGCCAATATCCATGCTGGTGATTTACAAGACCATGGTGTACTTGAACTTGCTCTGCACCTCGGTAGCGTCACCTGACGGCAGTCTAGAACATACATTCTGCAGTGTTAGCTTTCCTATTCCTGATTTTATGAGATGATGTGAAAATGAGTAAATGTAAATAAATACAATATAATTAGTTATTGTGCAGCCCAAGCCAGTGTGATTCCGTGGCGCGGTGAGTAGCGCTGCCGCCACACAGCCGCCTTTCTGTGTGTATTTTGCATGTTCTCCCCGTGTCTGCAAGGGTATTCTCCGGGTAATCCGATATCCTCCCACAGTCCAAAGACATGCTGCCTAGGTTAATTGTCATAACTAAATTGCTCCCTAATGCCTTGAGACGTTGTAACTTGCTTACCCCTACCCGCTGGACACCCATTAGAAAGAGCCACATAGCTCAACGGTTCCTTCCAGCGAAAATAAAATCTGATTCCATGAATATCATGTTTTAAAAAGATGGCACCAACCCTTGCATGAGCGCACACCAGAAGAGCCGTTGTTTTGTGCCACGAGGGCGTCAAGGCGAGCAAAACGCATCGCGAGTTGACGGCTGCGATCTGCTGCCAAACGTCCGAATCGCGTGAGCGGAGCACCTGCAATCAGGACGTGGGCGTGTTTGTGATAATGAAATCAGTGATTAGGTGGTTGATGCTTTAACTGCACGGGTTGATTGCGGATGACACTCGAGCATCGGAATCACACGTAGATCAGCGGTCAGAGAGATGGGCGTGGGAAGCGTTCATTCGATAATCCATGGCGATTTGACGTGACAAACAGCGTGTATCCACTGGGTGTCAACATTTCAACAGAAGACCGTAAAGAAGACAGAATTCACATGTCTTTGCCTATCATCCAGAGTTCTGTGTGACGACGATTCATTATTTTTCAATGTAGTCGTCGTCCCAAGTGAAACATTGCTACAGTTCATACATTTGTCACCGTATAGCAGCTTCATTTTTAAATCCTCTTCGCGGTCTTACACCCCCCGAGGGCCAAACCTCCCCGGACCTCTGGTACCCTGCGATGGACTGGTGTCCCATCTTGGGTATAGCCCAACTTTGCACCCTGTGTCTGCCGGGTTAGCCTCCGCCACCCCATAACCCTGTATAGGATTGGGTAGCTACTGATAAAGAATGCAAATAAATCACACACCGTGACACACACGTTAACTATGATACGGAATAGATGAATAAACTGTGAGTCTGTGCATACTTTGAGTATTCTCATTTCAAAACCCACTCAGTCTCACTTGCACACATATTATCATATAGTGATACTGATGCCCTCTTTCCTTAAATAAGGAACCATTATGACTGAATTTGCTAAATTAGCAAAACCTAACAAGGATAGGAGGGGCTTCAACTCCAAGTTAAAGGCTGACAGCTTTAAAAAAGTAACACAGTAATATATCGCAGAAATTAGATTCAAGTAACTGAATTCATGTAATGTCACAAAAACGTGTCCTTTATTATTTGGATCTCCATAAAACCGGTTAAAATGTAGTGCCCACATATGTCTAATGCATTTTTAGTTTCAGTCACGTTACACTGAATGGTTCAGTACACCCGTTCAGATGAGCCAGGGCCGATCCCGGCAGACACAGGGCAGAAGGCAGGGATATACGAATTATAGGACACCAGTCCATCACGAGGAAACGAGGCCAATTTAGTCTGCAGGCCAACTAACCTATGCAATAGCATGTCTTTGGACTGTGGGAGGAAACCGGAGTGCCCGGCAAAAACCCACGCGGACACGGGGAGAACATGCAAACTCCACACAGAAAGGCTGGTGACTTTAGTTAAAAGCCCAGTTAAATACGTGCAGCTGAGAGTAGACCTATCATTCTGCAGATGTAGCCAGAGGCCAACTAGTAATTAATTTAATTAGCGGGATAACTTTGTATACGTAACTTACGTCCTATTTACCTGTAACCCAACGGTTATAAACTTCCTCGTTCAGTTCTTCAATCACAGCCTGGAATTTATGAGCATTGGTCACTCTGACTGCCACTGGGGAATCTGAGATGGTTAATACGTTCAGCATTTATATTTGTGTCGTTTTTCTCAAATCCAATTTTCATAAAATATCTGTTAATGTCAGCGTGAATAGCCGTGGAGAACGCATATCTCCTTGCCCGACTTCTCCTGAATCGCTTTCTGTTTCTCTATGCAATCTTGATGTAGCTGTTTCATCGTTATTAATGGTTTTGATAATGTGTATATATATATTAATGTCTTGATTTGTGAGAGTGTTGGATGACTACATCAGTTTCCACTGACTAAAATGCCTTTTTATTGTCAAGAGAAGGTAGGTATAATGTGTTTTCATATACATTTATCTTTGAGAGAATCTGATTTATGGTATGTGTGTTGTCAATGATATTAACTCCTTTTGCCTGGTTGGTCTCTTCATTTAACCATTATTCAGTTTTCTGTGATCTTCCTGAACAGATTATTGTATACAGGCATGCTCTCGAAGCAGGATTCCTGCAATACAACAAACGCACAAACTAAAAAACACAATGTCTAAAATCACAAGGTAGTGTAAAGAATTTAACAAATTTACAGCGTCAAACTGTGCAAAAATACATCTCAAGCTATCATCATAATGTCAACAGCTCCGCGTGACAAAAAGGTCAAATAAGGAGTGCAAAGGCGTTTTAACTTGCTTACCCCTCCCCGCTGGACAACTGTTAAAAAGAGCTAAATAGCTCAACGGTTCCGTCCATCTTGAATTAAAACTGACTAGCCTGGAATTTTATTTCTCTGGTCATCTCCACCATTACACTGTTTCCTCTGTTGAAGCCCCGGCTCAAGATCTCCCTCTTCACCTCTATGACGCTCTCTTTCTATGAACTGCCTTCATTTACGCTGTTAACAAAATGCTAATTCAGTTTCTTCTTTGCCCTGTAGCTTCCTACTGCCTATTCCTTTCTTCTGAAAAAAATTATTACATTATGCAAAAAAAAATCCCATTTATTCTAACGATCTTGGATTGCACTCTTGTCCTGTACTCCATTCGTGTCTCTGCACATTGTAAATCAAAATCGTACGGTAGTGTACATTGCACACCTCAAATTGTGATATAATAATTGGACACACGCTATAATTAAGAGAAAGTGTTTGTCAATGTTGAGGCTATATAACAATGTTTCGGCATGTGATGACTATTCTAATGGAACACAATAACGGGCGGCACGGTGGCATAGCGGTGAGTAACGCTACCGCTTCACAGCAAGAAGGTCCCGGGTTAAAAATCCCGGCTTGGGTGCCTTTCTGTGTGGCGTTTGCATGTTCTCGCCGTGTCCGTCTGGGTTTTCGCGGGGCACTCCGGTTTCCTCCCACAGTCCAAAGGCATGCTGTTGCATATGTTAATTGGCCTGCAGACTAAATTGCCCCCCGGTGCCCTGTGATGGATCGGCGGTCTATCCTGGATATAGTCCTGCCTTGCGCCCTGTGTCTGCCGGGATAGGCTCTGGGTCACCGTGCCCCTCTACAGGATTAAGCGGCTTCTGACAGTGGGTGGATGGATGGATGGAAAACAATGACGTTCATTTTGAGCATCTGCCCAACAAACATTTGGGGCAGTGCTTATCCCTACTAGAAACCCTGAGCCAGTGGTGCAAATGACACGTTCTAATAACAGCACCAGTATAATAACCACTGTTGACTTTCCACAATATAATTCATTGGTCTGAATGAATTTCCACAGTGCCCTGTGATGGGCCAGCATTTCACCCTGGGTATAGCCCTGCCTTGCGCCCAGTGTCTGCTGGGATAGGCTCTGGCTCACCACGTGCCTGTACACAATTAAACGGGTACTGACAATGATGAATGATAAAAAAATGTACAGGACTCAAACCATGAACAAATGTAATGATGGAGGTGAGGGGGTGGGAGAAGCATTTCCATATGAATGTAGTACATGCCTGAGGGTCTATAACTTAGGGTGTAACTATAGAGAGATCATGTTGACTGCCTTTCCAATAGCTGTTATTCAATTGTCAGTTCCAGGAGTTGTGGACACTACAGGGCAAATGTGGTTCAAGAACAAAGAGCAATTATTTTAATTGAGCACCAAGGCTTATAATCTCCCTAATGTGCTTTTTAAACATTTTTACTGCATTGCTTAACTGGTGTTTTCTTCTCAACTGAAAAGAGGACTGTTCTAATTAATGATCCTAGCCCTTAAACAATTTGCTTTTGTATCCAAGCAGATCGCAATAATACCGTACGGGCTTGTGATTTTTTGGAAGATGTAATTGGTTATTTGATTTTGGCATACATTAACTAATCCTCGCATTTTGGCATAAATTGCCACAACTTTCTTAGTATGTCTCATTTGAAAGGAAAAAGCATGCAGACTATAGCTTATAGGGACGAAGTTGCCTCGATGTAATGGTCAGCAAATTGGATTTGCAATCCATGCCCAGGTTAATTGTCCTGACTAAATTGCCCCCGGTGCTCTGGGATGTTGTAACTTACTTACCCCTTCTTTACCCCCCCCCCCGCGACAACTGTTTAAAAAAGTTATTAGGCTCAACGGTTCCTTCCAGCTTGTATACAAACTGACTGATATATTGACGGGTTGAATCTCCTGGTTCGGCAGTTGATACAATGGGCAAGTTCTTTCCATCCCCCGACCCCTGTTGACCCAGTAGTTTAAATAGGTACGCCACAGTTAATTGATTAGCAGGTCGCATGTGGTGGGGTAAAGTGAGGGTGCTGGTCAGTGTGGAAGAATAGGCCACATTCCCCTCAAGAAGGCGTTGATAAATCTCCCTCGAGTGGAGGCCCTTCTGCCAACATAGATAGATAGATGTTTATTATTTCGGCAGAAAATACCCAGTGAGCTTGCAAACTCAGGTCATTTGGTTTTATAACGCAGTGCACTGACCATCCCAGAAGAGAGTGATTAACATGAATTCAGATCTACTGTCATGCCAGTTGACTTTGTTCCTGGAATTTTTGCGCGTTCAAGTTTTCAAAGGTGAGGATTATTGTATGAACAGCAACATCATTTCTACTTTCTGCATTGTGTTGTTTGTACGGTGAGTCTATGGGTTAATACGAGTGTGGAAAGGCTTTCGGAGCAACTTGAAGAAATTAAATTGTTTCAATCTCTCACTGATCACTGTGGCATTTCCGCACATTTTATAGATATATTTTATATTTTATACATGGGGGTCAAGGTAGAAGCGTTCACGTCGCGATCCCTGTCAGGTTAATACTTGGTGTTGCCTGCGAATTCTACCAAACACTTCGAGGCCAGGCTGGGGGACAACGGTGTCCAGGGGCTGACCATCGTGCTTCGAAGAATCGCAAAGAAGAAGATACATGGAAGTGTAAATTTTCCCGTTAAAGGCATCATGGGCAAATAAGTGAAACTTTTAGGTTTAAAGAGAAAGGAAATATAGATTGAGTCATAAATTATGCACACCACTCGGATTGTTAGTGTCCGTGCTTGTTGCTGCTTGGGGTTATTTTTCTATAATTAATTTGGTATCTCTTTCAGTCTCAGGGCTTAACTGAACAGTTCTCCTGTTATGCGAGCCGTGATTTATTCATGTATTTAGCTCTAACTACGTTGCTGCAGAAATGCTCATTATTTTGAAGTAATCCTTATTCATGAACACGATTGTAGCAAAGTGATGAATTGATAATAAGTGCTGGTTTCAGCAATGTACGACTTTAACAGCGAATCGGACACGGAAAAATAATGCAGAATCCAATATCGAAAATGAGGGGAGTGGTGGTTCAGTGGTTTGTGGTTTGCATATTGCACATAAGTAAATTTCCTGACCACGCTTAACAGTCTAAAATTGACCTGCCAGAACTGACTTAAACTACAGATTCCTCATTTGATATAGTTGGTATTGTTTTAATGCATATTTGCATCATTGATAATCTGTATTTAATTTTTTTTTGTCATTTTGCTGACCCAGATCACTTTGGCAAAATTAGACAATTATGGTCTCTTCAGTTCTCACCTGGCTAAACGAAATTAATATTGAAACTTGAACTTGAGGGGCAAGTGATATCAGAGCCCACACGGTTTTACCTTTTTCTGGCAATGAGAAAAGTGTTAAGATCTTAAAACACCAAATGGACACCTTTTTGCAAAGGTTCCAGTTTGCAAGCAGCCACACATGCTTGTGGCGAAAAACATGCAAATAAATGCTATGATAATATATGCCCTGCCCTTTAAACTGATTGACCCAACACTAGACAGCTTTTTTTCATAGCCTAGTTTCAGTGTTTAGCCAACTGTTGCCAATAGGCGGGTCGCCACAAACAATTAAACGGAAATTTTTTTAGGAGCTTTGCGGCCTTGTGCAGGAAACCGCGTAGCACTGAAAACGATGCGCGTAGCAGACGAAAAGTAAAGAAAACGTAAAAAAACTTAGCGAGTCATAAATTCATAAAATATATGTATAATATTAATGTGTTTTATCGTTTAATGCCATAATTGGCGGACAACGGTGGAGGTGCTTGCTTTGCTCGCCTCGGGGGGCCGACATTTGTTTACGCGGCGAGAGGGTCAACTGTACATTGTTATTTTGAAATGTTTGTAAATGGTTATTTTGAACACAAAACATATTTGATTTGGCCAAACCCAGTTCTGAGTGTGATGCACACAGCCATGTGCTGCAATCACTGCAAAAAGGAAACATTATACATTTAAAAACAAATTCCACTGTGGTTCTCCAATTTAGACCAGATTGTCGTCAAATTGCTCTTAATGTCGTCAAAAGCAAGTCGGAATTCATTTGGTTGAAAATCACCTCGCGTCTGCATTGCCACAAATAATAAATGTGTAAACTGTTTTTGCAGATGAAGGCTCATATACATATTAACAAAAACCGCCCATGATTAATAACCTGTCTCATATAGCACTCTCAGCCACAACGAAGAACATAAACATCTGAAGAGTGATAACAATAACAACACGTCCTTGAGAATTTCCATAAAAATACCGATATTTATTTACTGATCCTGTAGCTTCCTTGCCAACGTGATAGACCTATATTTACGATTAGAGCAAAGCTTAGATGCAACCCGTAAACACGCAATCACATATCTTGACGGGGTGTGATGCTATGACTGTGAAACCGTAGTATTCCTTCAACTGGTTTGTAAATGTCTTAACCACTTCAGTGGGCATGATTCCCGCATTATGCCGCTGAATGGTTTATCGATATCGATGACAAATTTACGAGGACTGAAAAAGGATCAACTGGCAGTCACTGTAATAAGTCCGCCAGTTATAAGAGAGTACCACATATGCGGGGCACACCTGACCTAGCGGATCATGAAAAGCCGATAAAAGCTGGTGTTCCCAACGCTGGCTTCGAGATGATTGTGATGATGGAGTGAACCCACATGAGGACTGATGCAATCACATACACCCCGGAGCAGTCTTATGTTGCTGCCATTTTTAGTTTTTATTATTATTGCTTTCTCTCCCCCTCTAACATCTATTGAATTTTCATACGTCACCTTTGAATGGAAAGGCAAACATGGAAATTGGAAAGTGCACACTGATGTTGAGGGGCGGCACGGTGGCGCGGTGAATAGCACTGACGCCTCACAGCAGAAGGGCCCAGGTTCGAATCCCGGCTTGGGTGCCTTTCTGTGTGGAGTTTGCATGTTCTCCCCGTGTCCGTGTGGGTTTTATGCCGGGCACTCCGGTTTCCTCCCACAGTACAAAGACATGCTGCTGCATAGGTTATTTGGCCTGCTGACTAAATTGCCCCCGGTGCCCTGTGATGGACTGGCGTCGCACCCTCGGCATAGCCCTGCCTTGTGCCCTGTGTCTGCCGGGATAGGATCCGGCTCACTGCAACCCTGTACGGGATTAAGCGGTTACTGACAATGAGGTGAGATGAGACACTAATATTGAGTTGCTCGTGTTACGCAAAGCGAATTTCTGCTCATAACACTCGACATTATTTAAAGGGTAAAATGCAGTCGTAATGCCGGTAATAATAATACTCGTAATATCAACACTGGCATTGGGAGCGTGCTATGATGGGTTGCTCGGTTAACTTCCAGTCATGTAAAGAAGCCCGATGACGATCGGAGGGAGGATGTTGCAATGCCACTGGTGTGCGGGCAGTGGTGCACAAGCCCCGACAACATGAAAACTCAACGCGCTTGTCAACGACACTGCCTTAAAAGAAATTTATAATCGCTAAGGTTTTGCTCAAATTCGCCCCAAACGTCTCCTATTAAATATGCTTTTTTCTTTTAAGGCGCTGTTGCTAACGAGTGTCTTTTTTCAGTAACTATCAGGGGCTGAAATTACGATTGCGTGGTAATCGGACTCGGCGTTAACAAGTATTGACATCGGCGCAACATACTTCACAACCTTCTGTTTTCTTATTTTAAGCCTCAATAAATATAAAACGCATGTAACGACAACTATCCCCTGATTATTTTATCTAGAAATACGTGCAGATGTTCCATTCTGTGGAGTTTAATATGTAAAAAAGTGAAATAAAACTTGACATCAGTCATTGGTAGAGGCAGGCGTCAATATAACAATTCCACTTGAGGGATCAATATCTACTCCATCCCTCACAAAGCCTGACATGGTCCACTGCTAATGAAACTCAGCGGCTAGACACAGGGAAATGACTCGTACGTGTAATGAAGTGGGGGCGGAGGAGCCTGTGGCTAACAAGAACATTTTCAGGTGAAAGAATTTTTTTTCTCTCTCTATCAAGCACGAATTTAACTCCTCTTATCCACAATTCAAACGAGGTATAATAGCTGATAACAGGATGAACGTGAAGCATAGTACAGCAAAATACGTTATTTTCGATAGCTGCAGACGAGGTGGTGAATTTACCAGCGGTACAGAGTAACAGGGCCAGGTCAACGCATGCACAAACAAAGAAAACGCTTTTTTTCCCCCATAAACAGGTCAAGGGGAAAATAATTCATATGAAAGGGATGCGTACAATATAGCCTTCAATAAAACATCGTCATAAATATAGCAGAAGTCCTGATCCTCAAACATAAGAAAAATAAGATTGGTCAGACTGCTCAGATATTAACAACATGCCTAAAAGGCCCACGCATTCGCCACCAAAACATTTGAGTGGTCATGTTGCTTTTAATAACTGTGATCCGCATTTTGAAAGCATGGTGAAGGTCTCGTACGGTTTGATTTTTCTGCAAGACTGTTAAAATATTGAAAGACATATATATGGAATATATTTATCAAAGCCTTTTATTCACACGTTGACGGGAGAAATACACCAGACTAAGATTCATTAGACAATGGGAACTGTCAATCCTCTACATAACCTCTAGCATGGTTGACGTATTGCAGCCATAATAAAACCATTTTGATAACCCAATACAGAACCTTCACGGTACACCTGTTCTCCTGCACTACCATTTGCAGACACATTTATTTAGAGATTATACTGTGTTGGTGCCCAAATAACAACAAACTCAAAACATTTGTCACGAACACTGTGGCCTTAAAAGGAACAAGAGAAGCAGAGTGCTCGATGTGGCTATGCCAAAAGGACAGCTTTGAAGAGCAACCATCACAATATATAATCGGCGACAATTTAGGCAATGTCCCTTCTTCCAAGCCCATAATACATCGAGAGAGCTGACAGACAGGGGTAACAATGAGAGGTAGAGACTGCACTTTACACCACGGTACCTCATTAGAATTGTCATATAAATGCTTCATGATGATCAGTTTTTAAATTGGGATTTGAATAGTGTCGCAGGAATCCCGAAACGAGCTTACAAGCTAACTGGGTATTTTTCTGCTGTAACAATAAACATCTAAACATCTAACAACTGAGTAACCGACAAACCCTTCAATAATCACGCACGTAGTATTAAGATCGTACACTCGTATTAAATGTCATTCTAGAATGTTGCTGGCGCATTGGATCACGGGTTGAACTACTGTAGATATGTCACCGAAAACAAAAGAGGCATAATCCATAGAGTGAGGCACACCCGGGCCCGATTCTCATTTCAGTCGGGACACAGAATCTCTCACGATTACCATAGACCACTTAGCGATGCATCTACAGACGGGTCAGCTTGCCGTTGCCTGTAAACATCCCGGGGACCTGTCATGTACACACCTCAAGCTATTACAATTCAGACAACATTTTCTGCACAACATGTTCTCCAATCTGCAATGCACTCACAATATCCCCAGCCCTAACCCGTCAGTCGCCCTGAATCATTTGCTCCACTCTCTGCTTATTTGTTGGGGTTACTGCCATATTTGGTCCGTTGCTCATAGGATTATCAGCAATGTCTGTTTCTCTGTCCTTGAATCGCTTGACCCACTTTCTGACAGGTGTCCCCACGCACAGAGGACGATCCGTCAAATCTCGGTCGCCTTAACGCTTTCTTTCGCTAGACATGTGAACACAGCTCTTGGCCTGCATGACGTGTTTACATCAGCCACCTTGCTTACACCGTGCGCATTAGCGCCGCATGACCACAGGCACGTTCCACGGTTCCGTCTCGCGACGCGCTGTCGTGTGACGAACCAACGAGTCGCAAGCAGCACAGCGACAGCTGTACATACTCTACGTACAGAACAACAACAACCGCCGTTCGCCACTAAGTGGCGGTGACGTCACCACGGCGTCTGTGCTAGGCCAGGTGCACCTTGAGGCCACGCAGTGTGTCGAAGGCTCGATGACAGGATGTCATGGGACAGACACAGGTGCCATTGTCTCCCTGACTGAGACGATGGGCTGGGGCACCACCTGTGCTCCCCACCATGGTTGGAAAGTCAGAATATGCCAAAGGAAGTGAGGAGACGGGTATCTATGACCTATCCTGGCCAAACCTGTATTGACAGAGGTAGCTGACTGAACATCCTTTCCCTGGGAGAACCTGCAAAAAACAAGAATCACCCGCTGTGGCTGACCACCGTGCCAGATTGCTGAGTTTTAGCCGCCCGGCGCTCGGCACATTGTTGTGAGCGTCGCTCCTCCGCCCTTTGTTGTTGATGGAGGGTCACTGCCTCAAACTGCCCAGTAGCGTCCTTCACGAACCTCCTCTACAAGTGTGTTCACATGAAGCACTTTGATAAACAAAACACACATTCAATTTACAATATGGCGCCTTCTGCCCCAGCAATGGGCCTTATGTAATGAGTTTGAAGTATGCTGCGAGGCAATTTTTCGCAGCTTTTCGTAATAAACTGCTCAGAATATACAACTGTTTAGCGCGTTTCAATTCTACTCAAGCTATCGTTCATTAACTATTGTACGCTCAATGTAAAAAAACACTCAACTCAAAGTAAGAGGATAAAAACAAGCTGAAATTGCACGTTGTGTAATTAAGTTAATCCTATATCAAATAATGTTCTATCATAAAGTATCCATGGGTGGATTGTCTGAGTCACGGAAAAAAACTGACAAGTCAACGAATGACAGTCTATGTGAAGTCATATTAAGCACATGGAATGTGAATCTTTGTTTTGTCAATCAGTTTTTATGTAAGCTGGAAGGAACTGTTGAGCTTAATCCTCCGAGTTACTATCCTCTCCGAGTTATAATAAATATATTTCTATATATAATATAAAGTACAACTTGTTTTTTTTTTACTTTGGCTCATGCACATGGTACTGTATGAACGTATGGTTAAATGAAGGCCATGTTAAATTACGGTGCATTAAACGATATTGGATTCTTAAATTGTTCCTGATGTAACCCACGTATCCCTTGCAAAACAGGTTTTAATCGGTTCGTGCATCTCAATAGGCTTAGTTCATCTCCCGTCAATCAGTAAGTTTTTTTTCAAGCTGAAAGGAACCACTGAGCTATGTAGCTCTTTTTAACAGGTGTCTACTAGCAGAGAGGCGTAAGCAAGTTACAACATCTCAAGGTGCCGTGCCCAATTTAGTAAGGACGATTAACCTAGGCAGCAGCTGCATGTATTTGGACTGTGGGTGCAAACCGGAGAATCCGGCGAAAACCCACACGGACACGGGGAGGACATGCAAACCCCACACAGAAAGGCACCCGAGCCGGGAATCAAACCGGGGACCTTCTTGCTGTGAGGCGCCAGTGCTATTCACCTCGCCACCATGCCCCTTTCTTCTGTAGTTGGATTTGACCTACTCTCTTCGACTCTCCCGACCAACAACATTGCTTTGACCTGAAAGTGCATTGAGAGCTGGTGGATCTCGTGCCGTTGACGTCCTCCGAGGGAGGTCGCGATGCTGCGCGGTATGCACCCGAGCATATACTGGTGCCAGTTTGTATAAATCACCAAACGAGTCCCGGGGCCACCCAGTCAACTTTACAAGCTTTCAACATCTCGCAATAAATGCAACTGGGAACGGTTTTTTTCTTTTCGCGGTTGTGCTGTATATCTCTACGACGCGTCTTGTACCACTTATTGGGAATTTGCTCTCCAAAGCGGTTTGTTTCGGGATGGCCGCCACGAGTGTTCCTTCTCTCTCTTTTAACCATCATCAGAATGAAAAATAATGTTAGCTGTGAATTCAATCTGGGTTACAAGATATCTGGACCACCATGTAGACGTCAACACGATTGCTGGATGGGATACGGTAGACACCAGTCAGAAGCCTGACGATGCCTCCAACGTGGGAGGCGAGACCTCGAGAAGGAGAGAGAAACACCCCGACACGGCTATCCCGAAACGACAGCTGTGGAGAGCAATTCTCAAACATCGAGCTGTGACAACCTTACGTCTGTACCACTTATCGTGTAATGATTGACTGAACGTAATTGGCAGCTTCTTTGATTCGGCACCTGAAGACGCTTCCAGCGCGTCGAATAAACGTCGGACATAATTCCGAACAACACGCAAACAACCTGAACATACGCTGCAGAGCTGCACAGTGCAATGGCAGAAACCTCTGTATTAATAGCATGACGCATTTACAAGCAGCTGAAGCCCATTGAGACTCAAGGTTTCTCTTCCAAAGTGTAAATATATTCATTGCAAATTGTACCAATTATTCATGGAACATCATGGGAATATGCAAAGCCCGATGACAATGTGGAGTTGCTCGTGGAGTGGAGTTCAGTGCGACTTTGATCTGACGCACACCGCCAAACAGCAAACAACTGTATCGCGCTGTGCGGCGGTGGGAATAACAACCACACCTGTGCTGGGTCAGAGAAATCCATCCATCCATCGTCAGAAACCGCTTAATCTTGTACAGGGTCGCCGTGAGCCAGAGCCTATCCCACAATACACAGGGCACAAGGCCGGGTTATTAGCCAGGACGGGACGCCAGTCCATGACAGGGCACTGGGGGACAATTTAGTCCGCAGCCCAATTAACCTACGCAGCAGCTTGTCTTTGGACTGTGAGGGGAAACCGGAGTGCCCGGCGAAAAGCCACCCTAATCCATGGCCATTACACACCATCCTGAACCAACGTTCCTCTGAAGCCGATACGGCCCATGACGAACCCACCTTGGCCTACGGCCATCCGTCATCGTGAGAGCTCTGAAACAACGCTGGAACTTCTCCAAGCTACATCTGTCAGGCTACACGGCAGCATCGAAGCAGAGCATTGTTTGCATCCTGGACACAATCCCTGTGGATGAGCCACTCACACGCGTCAAGGAGGCATTATTCAAAACAGCAACAAAGACCATTCCACATGGATTTCAATGTCAACTCGTGACAGGTGCGGTGTTGCTTGACCTCAAGATGGCATACGACTCGGTCGAGCGCGCGTGTTTACCGCTAACGTTGTCAAGAGTCCTGCCGCGCTTGTAAAGCAAACACGGCTGCCTTCTCTCCAAGAATCGCTGATTTGCCGGGTGCACGTGAAAGACGACATCACGTCTTTGCCGGTGGAAAGGAGCAACTTGCCGCGGGGCCGGCTGACATCAACTCAAGCACCAGGCTTCACCGGGAGTGGGGGTAGCTTGAAAGTTGCTACCGGTACGGTCGAATCGCAACCCCGCTTCCCACCTGTACCGTACCGAGCGCTTCGGCCAATTTCTTACCGGTACAGCGCACCGGACCGTACCGGCTTACTTTCAACTCAGCCCTTAACCCCGGTCTTACTTGGAGTGGTTGCTGGATGTGTGGCAACCGCCAGCCCGGGGAGAGGGCCTGTAACGTGGACTCGTGGAATCGCCCGCCTGCTCGGCCAGGCAGAGTGCTGGTGCCCAAACACACGACGCCACTCGCTCCGAGTTTCTCTCGTCACAACTTTAGCCGCATACGTGCTTGCTAGACCGAGTCGCCTACCGCTGTGAGGTAGCAGCGGAGAACTGTGCACCTGTGTAGGCTCAATCAGCCAACGTGCTTCAAGAGGGCACTCGGCCACACGCAACGATGGGAAGTGTTTCTGCTCTGCAGAGGTCAACACCGCTGCCATGGCTGCGACAGGGTAGCGACTACCCGAAGTTCCAAAAATCAGGACCTATCGTGGGAATAAGTATTTCTCTCCAATACTGGAAGACGGGAGAACTGCCCCCATGACACCGTCTCCGGCTGCGCAGGGGTAGCGGGGCTTTCACGGGAGACTCCCATCCCGACACACGACAGATGGCAGGCAATGCCACGTGAGAACTGCTCTTCGCGAAGGAGAGAGGAGGAACGCTCGATGCGGCTGTCCCGAAAAGGCAACTCGTAAGAGCAATTGTCATATGTTGAGCCGTGAACACCTACATCGATACAATGTCAGACTGCCCTTCAATAAAAAAAAAACCTGTGCATTTGTTAATTAATGAAATTAATTACATTTCCACTCGTTTGTTGATTTACGTATTATTTAATGGCTTCATTATGTATTTGCATTTGAGCTCTCACCTTCACGTCACGTGAAAAGCGTTCACCGAAGATGAATGAAATAAATCAAATGTCAAGCATATGCAATGAGATTATGTTGACACCTCTACACGTTGTTTTTTTCCTGATGCTATTAAGTATGCGCAGGCTAAAGTGAATAGAGACGGAGATCTGTGTCTTAGCCGAGCTACTCGCGAGGGTACAGGCACTCCCTGGTGTTATGAACGGGTTCCGTTACTGAGTTTCTTATCGTAAGTCGATTTGTTTGCAAGTCGGAACACAATATATTTCATGTCATAGTGTCCTGTATACAAAGCAGTAATGCACTGGATTGTTTTAGGATTTGGACATTAATTGTACGTGTTGTAGATATGTATAGTTTATAAAACCTAAAGTCAGAACACAATATTGTATGGGCGTTCGTAAGTCGGACATGCGTAAGTCGGGGACTGCCTGTATAGTGTTGCAAAATAATTCATAACAACGAGCCATCTAAAAGAAAGCAAACTAAGTAAACAAAATGGTGGGGGGAAAAAAACCCCAAAATGTTCTGACTTGCATTATGCATGAAACACATGTTCATGTGTTTGTTAGCATGTGTGCATCCTGAATAATTAATGGTACATTTGTAAAAGAACGCGTGCGTATCTTTGAGTATCGCTACTAGGCACTGGGCAACCCTTACAAGGCGCTCAAACCCTTACTAGGCGCTCGCTAACAAGACTTGACACGGCGGTCTGCGTGGAGCCGCTGTTTGCGTGTGCGCACACAACTACCCAAAAAGTGACTCACTTTTCATCCCCTGCAAGTGTGGGAAAGGTTTTCAACGGTCTGTTCTGCACCGTGCCCAAGGTGATGTAATCTATCAATGTCCAACAAGAGTGCGCTGCAAGATTAGCATCGTCTTAACAACCACTGTAGACAGTTAAACCAGCAGTCACGGGTCTGTGCTGATCCTTCAACTGAAACACTGCGACGAATGGAGAATCAAGTTAAGGCAATTCAGCTAGAAATTGGATTACACATTGTATTGATTAGCGCATTTTTCCTATTGAGTATAGGAGTTCTCCCTGTATTTCTGTGCTGTTTATTTCACGGGAAAATTCAGTTTCAGGCGCCGGATTACTTTGAAATTGGTTCTCGCTGCGATTGTCACAAAAACACTGCAAACATTACCGCACGAGAGTATTTTCTGGAGCAAAGCCTAAAGACCAGTATTTGTTGATAAATGATGCGGAGCCAAGAAATAAATAGAAATAAATTAAAGGCAGTAGTTCCAAATAACCCATTACAGCATAGGAATCTGGTCTGCAGATTCATACCACAGAGTTGCCATTCGACAATTGCATGGTGAGATACTTCCCTCTTCCCAATTGTCGGTTTGTTATGGTCTGTTCGATACGCATCACACACCGACAACGCGTGTTGCTTGCGATGTTTAAAAATTAAGATTGCTCGCCGTGCCACGACGCAATGATGAATCACCAGCCGTGTATTACTGCAGCACCATCCTGTCGTCTCTTGTAGTGTGTCAAGTGCTCTGCTCCAATACAATCACATATCCAACGCTTGGGTTTGTTCGTAGGATAGCCGTGAAAACAACAACCGTTTGAGAATTACGGTGGAATGTTTGATCCATCGTCTTTTTATCCTCGACTACAGCGAAAGTCCGATAATCCAGCAAATAGCCCGGAATATTGGGTGTCAGTCTTACACACGCTCACATCACCTTCCAATGTCACTCGTAAACACTGTAAATATCTCGAGATAATTTAAGTACGCGAAAGAATGTAACGCCATACTAGATTACACTACAACGCATGCTACATTCATCCTGTTATATCTGCAAATATATCGGTTAACAGTCACAGATACCCGCATAGATCGTGACTTTATCATGGTGGAGGGATTTGACTGCTCCAGTAAACCTCAGAGCCATGTCACCTGGAGTCTAGCACTGCTGCTAGCGTCTCCCTTTCCTGAACAAGTCTGGAGTTCAGCACTCCTGCTAGGGTATTGTTTGGTGGACAGGATTGGAGTCTAGCACTCCTGCTACGGTCTCCCTTGATCAACAGGTCTCGGGGGAGGTTCCAGACAAATGGCGATCCGAAGACCCTCCGACTAAAGGAGGTTAGCATCAAGAAACACATCCGGCCACAAAATTCTGCTCCGATAGCCCCAACATTGGGCGGCAAACGGCCAACACGGGTCAACCTTAATCGTTTAATTTTTGCTGCTTTGTTTTTTTTTTTCTGTCGTTGTTGAGATGCCGTTCTCTCGGCGGGCCTAGTACAGCGCTTTGTGATCCTCGGGTGAAAGGCGCTCTATAAAATTCAATTATTTTTTATAATAAGAGAACCCCAAAGATCGGGAACAACGATGGAGTGGCAGCCATGAGATGGAATGTGCCCCAGATTGCTTCCACCACGGAGATGGAATGACGAAATCTGCACGTGTACAGGTGCAGGATCGTGAGAGATGGTGGTGGTTTGGGGAGGTCCTCATCCAGCAGTGGATTAACCACAGCTGTCGACGATGTTGGTAATATTCATTAATTCATTGTCAGAAACCGCTTAATCTCATATAGGGTTGCTGCGAGCCAGAGCCCATCCCGGCAGACACATGGCACTAGGAATTTCAATACCCAGGATGGGACGCCAGTCCATCACAGGGATGTTGATAGTCATTTTTAAATAATCCCCGATAGTGAATTAGTACAAGGCATAAACCGAAAGGGTGTATTTTAATTAAAACAGCACATTACAAGGTACATAAACCCGGTACATTTCATAGTGGCGTTAATTTACTGTACATACAAGATGTGTGATAACACGTGCATTGTAATTTATGAGCGAAGACATGAATTCCACAACGTGGACGACTAACTGAATTGTCCTTTAAAAAAAAATAAACACGCATTATCGTTGCAAAGTGACAAAAGTGGATATTAAGCTGACACGGGCGTGCCTCATTTCCACATCAATATGACCGCGGCACGACACGCAGGCATTCTCATACCTTAATAACGTCTTCATCCTCCGACTGGCAGTGGGCATGCTGGGATACATCTGACAAATGGCCGTCTGTTCCCATGGCGACGACTCTCAAAGGCACAATCACAGGCCTGCCCGTCAACACCGCTGTGTTCACCAACTCCGGTTTCTGCGAAGAACACAGGGCCCACGAGTCAATGGTTGCAAACATTACAGGTCAAGAGAAACACGCTGAATTGTCACGCACCCTAGAAACTTAATGGGGGAATTACAAACTACGCAAGCACGAAAGCACGATTTGCACTTAAAAATCCTCCTCCTAATTGATTTTTTGGAAAAAGTGCAGCTTACGACACGTAGACATTATTTGACTGACTAATGAGGTTTTCGGTAAGTGGACTGGCCAATTGGTATTCAACAGACTGCTGCCCTGGGTGCAGTGGTGAGCACACTGGACTGGCATTCCAGACATACCTGGTTCTTTCGCGTCTGAAACAATGGGACAATAATACAGTAAATCCTCGATTTAACGGACCTCTATTCAACGGACCTAATGCCTCTTCATGGATCGTAACCTCATCCAGGTGGAGGTCTCTGCGTCCTCCAATGACCCCCAGGGCTATGTCACCTGGCGTCCAGCACTCCTGCTAAAGTCACCCTCGGTGAACATGTCTGCTTTCCAGCACTCATTGCAGGGTCTCACTCGGTGAACTAGTCTGTGAGGAGGTTCTTGACAAATAACGATCCCAAGACCCTCCGACTAAATGAGGTTGGCGTCAGCAAGGGCATCCGGTGGTAACATTCTTCTCCAATACCCCCACCATTGGGGGGGTCAAACTACCAACCCGGGTCAACCTGTACACCGGCCGGTTAAACCGACAACAACAACCACAGCCTAACACTGCACGTGCCAGTGGTCTTTTAACTAATTCACGAGATGTGAAAGGATGCTTTCCTCAGAACAGTTCACGCGCGCGAAGTGACGTACGCGTGCAATGTGAATAAAGATGAAAACATTGCACGGGATGTTTTCCCAGCGGCAAGGACAAGTAAGATTGCCGACACGACAGGCAGGCGAGTCTCTGAAAATTTGGGAAAGAAATGTTTTGCATTTCCTGCCGCACTGTTTACCGGGCAACGAAGTCCAATATCCGAGCCATCATAAAATAGTCATGAGTAAATCACACGTGGAAATGCCTTCCAACATTAACACCCTTGAATTATTAATCAAATTTGCATCATTCCGGCGTCTTTCAGACACCCTTATTTACAGCCGAAGTGACTGCAATTAAGGCTAAAAATTAAATTACCGAGGAATTTTTCATTATATATTGAATTAAAATGCTAAGACGTTGTGAGGTTAACTATGTTATGCTTGTGCACAGCAATATACTCCGGAGCAAAGTGCAAATGTCGAGGTCTGCTAGCCATGGCGATCGGGCTTCAGGAGAGAGTTGGTATCGCTTGGCTAGGGTGCTTTGTGATATGATCCATAGATGGGGATGCAATGCCACACTCACACCGTGGATCGTCTTTAATTTTCCACTTAAGTCAATGCATCTGAGCTGCTCATGGTCAATAATGTCCTTGGAAAACAGGGTTGAAGATAACACAGCATACAACTTAAGACTTAACGCTGAAAGTAATCTTAGGGGGTTTTATATAAAGCACATGAAATCGATGGAAAGGAGAGCCTCTCTGAATACACGCAACGCGCAACGATTCTTTGGAGATTTTGCTTTTCAAACGTTTTCCATCGTTACATAATACCACTACATTCTTGAATACCGCTAATTGCCACGATAGTGTGTATTGATGTTGGTTTTCACGGCTCGATTAATGATGGTTGCGCTTAGAGATGTTCTTTCGGGATAGCTGTGTCGAGCCATCTCCATCTCATGACATTTCGCCTCCCACGCCTGATGATGCCTCCCTGTGTGGGAGGCGAAACATCGCTCGGGAATTATGGAGATCGCCGGACACGGCAATCCCGATACAAGTTGCATTTATAACTTTTTAACGCAATGCATATTTATTTCACAGTACATTTTCAAAAAGGGTTTGTGATTGATAACAAGCAATGATAATGTTATATTGAACGGAAACCTGTCACTGAGTGGAAATAAAAGACCGAGGTTGCCCCACGAGTGGGGGAATTGAACCCATGGCCTTCACCTGTTGAGGAACAGCCTCTGTGTCTGCTGATTGTGACAGCGTATCTCAGCTGACAGATGCTGTTAGATACCTCAAGTAAGATTGCTTAACTTGAACTAACATCGGAAAAGTAAGCGTATAGTATTTGTTGTCTAAAACACAACACATTTGCTATTAAGTAGCAATTACCTGACCGGAATCGGACAATGCATTCGAGTGATTGGATCAAAGAGAATGTGTATTGAATCCAATGAGCTCCGACATGGATTCAGGGTTTGATCATACCCAACGTGATCGGGTTCCATTTGAGACAAACTATGCCCCCATAGTCAGCGGAATAATTATACCTGACGTGAATCTAATTTGAAGAGTCAGTTTTCAGGCGATCCAGTATTTTTAGAAATCAATTTTAAACGTGGAGTTAATGGGGTATTTTAAATTTATATACAAGTGAGAAACCGAAGGTGTTTTAAAAGTTTTGGAATTATGCAACGTATGTCGGTGCTATTTGAGTCATAATTGCACAGCGCACGGGACACGACTCTGGTAAGGTGAAAGGTAAAGGTGCAGCCATGCAAAATCTTCCTCATGCCATTGCTGGTAGAAAGGGGTTGACTAGAGAAAGCCTCTACAAAGCCTTTTATAGAGGACATTTCGGCCTACTCTTCCACCTCGGCCAAACGTCTTGGAAGAGGTAGGATAAATACACTCTAGACAAGCACATATGACGCCTATGGTCTGTCAATGTCTTTAGCTATACATATATCTGAGCTTTTCACAAATCCGACCATATCTTAGTTCTGAGTGAGCCGGAAATAAAACTCTATATTAAGCTTGGGTAGAGGACCATGGAATTAAAATGTTACAATATAATACGGAGTTTTACGTCTGATGGTTGTTTTTCAAAGCTGTACTTTTGGGATAGCCATGTCGACCACTTCAGCCTAATGAGGCATCCAACGTGGGAGACAAAACATCGCGAGGGAAAGAGGGAGAGCGCTCGACATGGTTATCCCGAAAGAACATCTCTGAAGGGTAACCATCCTGAATCGAGCCGTAAAATCCAACATCAGTAAATCTATATAGTAAACGGGTTGCAGGAGGATCTTGCCTCAATTACTAAGAAATTATTACCGAAATTATAATGGCAAAGGCATACACAATTATTACATTTCTCTTTAGGTTTTAATATATGATTAACACACCCACAATAGGCAATGTGTAGCATGGGTATATGATGTTTAAAAACTCGGAGACAATAATTCGATTCAAAATTAATGAGCTACATTTGAAATTGAAATCTATGCTTTACTTTTCAGCAGCAATGTTTGAGAGGCATTACATAATGTTTGAGGACAAGTAATTAAAGAAATTGTTTTTTTTAATAAATAAAATATTTCGTGTATGGTATAAAAAAACACAACCGTCCTTGTGGTTAGAAAGCAGGATGCTTTTGTCAGTGAACTTCAAGAAGAGCATACTTTGGGTGAATCCATTGGTAAGATGAAAGCTATCCACTCAGGCACATCTTCTTAGATCCAAGAATATATTATATTTAATTAGTATGCAAATCATTTCTACGCGCGAACAAGCTCAAGCAACGGGCTTAATGCAGGGCCGACCAATGAGCCTGACACCACTGGAGCCTAGCAGTGGCTCACCTTGATTGCCGTCATTAACAACCGGCTCATCTGACCAATATTACACACTGTTGACATTGCAATGATTATCAGTGTGATGCATGTTTTTAAAAGACTACTTAGCTTAGCCCCTACTGTCTGCTTGACGGATCCGAGCTCGGTTTACCACCCTGGCCGTCACCTGACATCTCTATGGGAATTGTTACTTTCGTGCGCCTTTATTGCGCAGAATTGATTTAAAGTGCTTATACGTGCATATATATCAGATACCGTTAAATCCTATGCAGGGTTTCAGTGAGCCGGAGCCTATCCCGGCAGAAACAGGACACAAGGCAGGGCTATACCGAGGATGGGACGCCAGGGCAAAATAACCTATGCAGCAGCATGTTTATGGACTGTGGGAGAAAACCTGAGTGCCCGGCGAAAACCAACGCGGACACGGGGAGAACGTGGAAACCCCACACAGAAAGTTACCCGAGCCGGGATTCGAACCCGGGCCCTTCTTGCTGTGAGGGTGAAAATGGTTGCTGATTTTCCGTTCTCTGTTGTTGTTGACATGTCGTTCTCTCCGCAGCCTTGTGCAGCGCTTTGTGACCCTCGGGTGAAAGGCGCTCTATAAATGCTATTATTATTACATACACGCTGTTAATGTATGGACAGGTGATATGAAACGAGTGAAAATGAGTGGTGCTATGCGGTGCAATACGGAGGCTGAGAAAGTTAACAAGCACAAAACCTAGATTACCATTGACGTGAGATGTGCTGATGCATTTGAAGCTCATCTGCACTGCCTCAAGTGATCCCTGCCGACTAATAGGATGAGTTCAAGGCCAGTCCCAGACCTTCGTGAACTGAGTCCATCAGGGCACAATTAACAGGAGACGGAGAAGCCAGTTGCCTCTGGCTCTAAGGGATGAACTTGTCTCGTGAAAGTCCACGTGACAGGCACGGGTAGAGAAACAACACGTTGCGCTGCGTTAGTCCACCGCGTTCGTGTTACAAAGACCCTTTCGTTTTAATTGATCAATGGCAACATATTGAGACGTGTGTTTACAAACGTCCAGATGGGAAGGGATGCGTGTTATAAATAAGTGGAGATGCAGGATCACGTGTTTGAAGGAAGGAAAGTTCATGTTCTGGCACTGAATAAACTGTGTAACCAGCTAAATGCTGGCACGTGCCACAGCGAATGATCACATTACTTCTAAGTGAAATCTACACCGGTAATGAAATCTGCAGTGCGGAGAGTGATTGAATGAAATGATGACTGGCAACAAACGTACAAATATCAATAAACCACGGTAATGAAAGGCGAAGAGGTTGAAAGGAAACATTTCTATTAGAACTTCAAATACAAATTTAAATAATTTAAAATAATTGTGCTACTCAACAAAACAATTAGTACTACTTGAGTGCTATTTTGGTGACACACAGCCATTTTTTGGTAGAACGGTGGCCATTTAAATCCAAAAGTCGTGTTTTTCCATGGTTTAATATTCATTATAGGTACACACACGACTTACTAAATGCATGTCGCTAAACAAGAAAAAAACTACTTGCTATTTGGCCCGTAATATTTTCATACGTAAAGGATGCAGTGTCTGTCAAAAGTTGGCACCGTATTACCAAGTGGCTGCCTTCCCCGCCCCCGTCTCTGTAGTTCCTCGCACCCCTCAGTCGTTATTACTCTTCTGAGTGGTATATTGTTATTCTTTTTATGCACGGACAAATGAGCCACAGTGAGCGGAGCGTTAAGGATGTGGCTGTTGGACCTTAAGACAGGTGTCGCTTCTTCTTCTTTGCGATTCTTCGAAGCACGATGGTCAGTTTCTGGACATCGTTGTCTTTCAGCTCGGCTTCGAAGTGTTTGGTAGAATTCGCTAGGTCGTAACGACACGGAAACAGTAATAAGCGTCGTGTTGGAGAATGTCCCAGATCAGCCTGAAAGAGGACATTAACCAACTAAGTATGTTTGTTGTGTCGCAGGAATCCCGTAAAGAGCTTGCAAGCTCACTGGCTATTTTTCTGCCGTAGTAGATACCTATATTAAATGAGCGAGGCTGCAGTCACGTTTGTTTTTACTGACTGCAAGTTAAGAATGCAGATTACTTGTAAGCTTCCTGCCTCCGGACTATACTGGCGTGTGGCAGATGGGGAGGAATTTCACGCCGGCTCAAGTAAGCCGTGTACAATTTGCAAAAATGTGACACCAACGCATTGTGATTTTACTTTGGCAGAGGCGGTGGTGGATGGCCGGCATGTGTGCAAGATGTAGGAGGCTGGAGGGCCAGGCCACGAGCGCGAACGTGGACATATTATAGGTGTCTCCGGTATCTCCCCAACATCACCATTATCAGGACCTGCTTGCTCCTGTACAGTGTACAGGGTCGTGGGGGGCTGGAGGCTCTCCCGCCAGACACCGGATACAAGGCAGGGCTATACCCAGCATAGGATGCCAGTCCATCACAGGGTGCTGGGCACAATTTAGTCAGGGGGCCAATTATCCTAGGCAGCAGCATGCCTTTGGGCTGTAGGAGGAAACCAGAGTACCCGGCGAGAACGGGGAGAACATGCAAACTCCACGCAGAACACAGAAAGGGCGCCCGAGCCAGGAATCAAACCCGGGAATTGATGTCTGTGAGGCAGCTGCGTTACTCGCTGCGCCACCGTGCCGCCCATCTCCCTAACATCTAACCTCCAAAAGACTGCGTAGGCGAGATGTTGACCATGCAACACTCTAATGTATTGCAGGAGGACGGGAGTTATTAGAGATTTAAGCTGGAGGTCAACGATCTTTCCCACGTCGCTCGCTCATTTTTGAACGATCGAGTTTTCTCAGCGACTTGTCGGAGGGCTGCACACAACAGTTACGGGACAGTGTGTGCTTTCCGGACAAGTGTGCACTCTGCGAAACAACTCCACAATTCTACTAATGGCTGTGCACTTTCCCGAAACAGTTTTCATCCCTTTTGAAACGGTTCCGCGAACTGCACGCGGGCACAAGTGCGCGCGCGGGCGAGCGCCAAGCCAGACCGACGGGCATTATCCGCGACGGCGGATTACGCTCCGACTCGGTTGCCGTGGTAATGTCTCCTCGCCCCTGCCCAAACGTGACATTTGTTGACGGAAACGCTGCGATTGCACCTCGGGCGCTTGCCACGATGCTCCACCACTGGCTTAGAAGGTAGCCATGGCCATAACGATGCTATATAATCGCACAGCCAACCGCCCTTAAGGGACACCTGCTAACCCAGAGCGCTGTTCGCGCAAGATTTTTTTTTGATATCGTTGCGCAGGCCACCGCGGTATCACGATGACGAAAATATGGCGAGACGGATGTGGCGAGCCTAAACAATTCCCCGAGCAGCTTTCCGGACCATTCTGGCTGAGATTAAAGACTGGCTCTGCTCATTTCGCAGAAAGGAATGAAGCTTTTAAACTGATCTTGCATTGAAATTTCTGTTCAATTCATAAATCAGACCGTTGCTGTCTAATTAATTGATAATTTAAACCCGTAACACACATACCAAAATAACGTTGAATGAATATCTACACAACGACCTATTATGCTCACAGTAATTAAAGCAATAAACACATTGAATACATGGCCATTTATTTAGAATTCCCCCGTTAAAGCCTCACACTGCTATCAGAAAAATGTGATAATTATCTCACTGCCATTTGGCCTTCCTATCTGTGAGGAAATTGAACGTGAACATTCCCCTGCCATCATTAAAATGCTGGAGTTTTCAAGGTCGTCATTATGGCAAAAAAGTTTCTCATTTCCACACCCTCCTTTTTTTTTTTAATCAGTGGAATAATTAACGTAACGACGACGCTGTAACAATGATAGACCTGCAGCCGAGTATGACAATTGAGGTAATGTAGCTCATCACCTCTGAGATGTAGTGTCCTCTCCAACTGTTTCCTTTGAGGGGTAACATAATAATAGCAATATAACAATAATTACAATTTAGAACACAATTTAGAATGCATATTCGCTCATTGTCAAAGGTATTCGTTCAAATAACTAATGATGCAGAGGCGCGAGGAAACCACAGTGAGGCGGGGAGAGCGAAGGCAGCCACGCGGTGAGTTGGCGCCAACCCGCCACACACCGAGTTCAATATATTCCGATATTATCGACCAATTGTTCATTTTTTAGTTGTGGGAGGAAACCGGAGAAGCCGGAGGAAACCCACGTAAAACAGAGGGAGAGAACACACAAACGCCGTACAGAAAATCGCAGAGGTGGCAATCGAACCGCCTCGGGTAGGACTTTCTTTCTGTGAGGCGCAGATGTTATGGGCGCCACCCTGCCGCCCGTAACACATTATTGGCTGCAGAGGACCCTGTGCATAGGTGACGATATACTTCACGGTCAGGTGATCTCATTAGCATTTCTTGTACGTATTGACATTTGTGTGTGACAACTGAAGCAGAGCCATGCTCGGGTCTGGGGAGACCACAATCATGACATTTTATGTTCCTATGACTCCAGTTCGGTCCCCCTCTTTCATTACTAAATGGGTTGAATACCGTAATGGAATAAAATAATGCATTTTCCTTTTGTAAAGTGGTCAAATTATTTAATTTCAGCGTTAGTTAAAGTCGTGCCGCAATCATTACATGAACCAGGTTTTCATGACTTGACCTATGAGAATTGCTCTTCATAGCTGTTTGTTTGGCATACACTTGACACGGCTATCACCGAAAGAACGGCTATGCATCGCAACCATCATGAACTGAGCCTTGAAAGCCTACATCAGTACATCATAGTGTCCAGTAGCAGATCGTTTACAAGGTTACACTTTGCTGATGAGACTCAAAAGTTCATCTTATTTTGTTAAAATACATCTTCTGAGAATCGGTGTACGTGACAACGGCTTCGGTGTGTATGGAAACATTACATTACTTCACAACCCTTCTATGATATTTGTTTTCTAATGCACTAAAATAAATGCATTGATGTTCAGGGTCAATGTATTTAAAAACTAAAGTAATGAGCGTAAACTTTTAATTTGTTTTTCTCCAAACCCTCCGAGAACTCTTAAGCCTGTGAAACGTCAACGCCTTTTCTTTCCGCACAGCATTCCAATCATTTATGCACAATCTGACACACATTGTTGTGTAATAATAATAGCATTTTATATAGCGCCTTTCACCCGAGGGTCACAAAGCGCTGCACAAGGGGCCGCGAAGAGAACGGCATGTCAACGACGAAAGAAAAAACAACCAATAAAAACCAAAGCAACAAAAAATAAATGATTAAGGCTGCTTCCAATACAATGAAAGGTCGTGAAACTAAACATCTATCTATTTGAGAGGACGTACGTTCACACGACTGGTGAAACAACGGTCTGGTCACAGTTACTATAGATAATACAATCGCAGAAATGTACAGATGAACATGAGCTATCACAAAACACGCCAGCATGGAGGCAATTGAAAAATACACCAAAACTTCAAGGCGATAGTGCCCAACAGTGCGGGCAACTGACACAACGCCAACAAATAATAAGACACTACACAGTAAACGTCAGCTCTGAATGTTAATAGTTGCATACACACACAGCTTGATTCCTTATTGTGTAGGTTAGTTCACGGTTATGCCGTTTGCATGAAAGCTTTACCAATTTCCCGCTGACATCTGTTGCTATTGCCACTTTTCAATCTCATTCATTCGTTGATAAACATCTATCTATTTGAGAGGATGTACGTTCACACGACTGGTGAAACAACGGTCTGGTCACAGTTACTATAGATAATACAATCGCAGAAATGTATGGAAACCAAGTAGGAGTAAAGTTCCCTCGTGTGTGTTGTGGGTTGTACCACGCGCTGTATTGATGGAGCTTTTCACGGCGCGACGCGTGAGAATCGCTGTCAAGCTGCTCTTTTGGGATAGCCGTGTCGAGCATTCCTCATCTCTCCTTCGCGACGATTCGCCTCCCACGCTGCAGGCATCATCAGCCATCTGGAGGCAATATCAGGCGTATAAATTTTGCCTCCAACGTGGGAGGTGAAAGGTTGCCGCTTTTACATTTTGCCATATTGGAAAGGAGAGAAGGGGGCGACACGGTAGCGCAGTGAGTAGCGTTGCCGCCTCACAGCGAGAAGGACCGGGTTCGAATCACGGCTCGGGGGAATTTCTGTGTGCAGTTTGCATGTTTGCGTGGGTTTTCGCCGGTCACTTCGGTTTCCTCCCACAGTCCAAAAACATGCTGCTGCAAAAGTTAATTGGCCTGCGGACCAAATTGCCCCTGGTGGCCTATGATGGGCCGGTGTTTCATCCTGGTTATAGCCCTGCCTTGCGCCCTGGGTCTGCTGGGATATGCTCCGGCTCACCGCGACCCTGTACAGTATTAAGCGGTTTCTGACAATAAATGGCTGGATGGAAAGGAGAGATGAAGGCTAGACTCAATTTTACAGTGCAATCCTTACACCTGGGATGAACACTCATCTCAATTAAACGGGCGAAGTAAAGGACTGAGTCTCCGCAATTCAAAGTACATTACACTCCAACATTCTACAGTGTAAACATTAGGAAAACCATTTTTTATTAACTCGCTGGGTGACAGCGGTAAAGCGAACACGTTGTAATTAGAGGATTATGAGTTGAAACCCAGGTTAGGGGGCGGCTGACCCCGTTCTCCCTCTGGAGTTGATAAAATGAGTAACACTGTGGGGAAATCAGTGGGTATTGTCTTGGGCGAGTATAGCGCCATTGGAATGTGGACTTTTCATCACTGGCCTAGGGCTCTAATATAAAGTTGAATGGCCTTTATTTCTCAAACAATTGAGCATAGGACCACTTAGATGATTTCAGAAAAAGATGTTGCTAAGGATTTGTATAGACGAAAACCGCTGAATGCTTCATTAGCAGATATACACGCGGTGCCTCTTCCAAATCTGTTTTCAAACACACACTGATCTATAAACAAATACCACATTGATGTCTTCACAGTCACAATGTTTTTTTCCCCATTTTTCCTTTCGCAATCATTAAGTCGTAAAAGAGCAACAAACGAAATATATTTTGCTAAAATCATTAAAGCTAATGTTTTGTACAGCATTTAACACAAATGAGTGCAAATCATAGCTTCCAGCCTGGCAAAGATGGGTCTTAGAGCAATGAATAAAACACAACGCACAGCAAATGATTTGTGCTAATGGTCAAAAGTTGGCATCTATGGGACCATAAATAAAGTTGTAACTCACACGTAAATAATATGCTTGAGCATACTTGTCATTTGTGAATTAAATTAGCATTTTTAATTTATGTAGAATCTAATGAAAGGAATGGTTAAATTAGGTTGAGCAATAATATAATTTAACTTGAAGTACTGGGTTAGATTGAAATAATGAATTGCCATGTTTCATTATTTGGTAATGTCACATGGGTTATACTCATTAACCTGCTACTCGTCACTCTTCAATAGATGTTAGACCTATGAATTCGCTATAATCAAAGGTCAATTTGTGTGACCCGATGGATTTTACATCGGCTGCGTAAAACCGGATATGGTTCACTGATAAAAGTGACCCTTTTAAAAAGATGTTGGTTGCTTAGTGACGGTCTTTGTTTGAAAACAGAGCATCGCACGTTAGATGCGAGCCCATTTCTTAATCTACGCATATTTATTTATTTATTTCAATTCACTTCAATTATTTTATGAACAGCCCTGGCTTTAGTAATGCAATACAACAATTTAGCAACGCGCAATAACAATCGGGTAATTCTTTCAGAGTAGGGTCCCAGCTAGGCTGATAATGTTTACCCCATACCAGCACTTTGCATTTGATTGCAGCCTGCATGATTTTTTATTGCCAATTCGGGAATATAAATCGTTGTGGAACGTGCGGAAATGTGTGTGTGGGTGCACTATACATAAATACTGTAGTTTATGGTAGTGGAGTGGTCAGCGCATTGCGCTACTAACCCGGCGACCCGAGTTTCCCTCCAGCTCACGGCTAACACCAGCGACTATTACATTAGCTGGTCCTCTTGTGTAAACATCAGCAATGGACAGACAAAGGCGGCCGGGCGTGGTGCCATGTAGGCCGTCATATGTGCTTGCTAACTGCACTTGTCCCAAAAATTTGATAAAGGATTATCTTTGTCTTTGCATTATATGTAGCTGAAGAGGCTTT
>JAZEWU010000010.1:7497231-7519855 GCA_036362915.1 Geotria australis
AGCAAATTACCACATCTCAGGGCACCGGGGGCAATTTAGTCAGGACAATTAACCTAGGCAGCAGCATGTCTTTAGACTGTGGGAGGAAACCAGAGTTCTTAGCAAACGCCCACGCGGACACGGTGAGAAAATCCAAACTCCACACAAAAAGGTACCCAAGTCAGGAATCAAAGCCAGGTGCTTCTGGCTGTGAAGCCACAGCGCCACCCCCTTTTCAAAATATCAAACAGTATAAATCTCAAATTAAAGAGGTATACACGATTTGCATTAATTCCATAGTGTTTAGTATTCTATTTATGGCGTTTAAAGGCAGTACTTGTATTTCCAGTGTTTAAAAACGGCTTTATTTGCAGCAAATATTGTTCGTTAAATTTTGCTCCTTAACAATATTTTCTAAAGTCATTTGACACAAAAGCAACGCAATGTGATCTGTTTTAATAGCACAACATATGTTAAATGGACGTTTAGTGGCAAAATATATACAGATAAATGGCTTGTTATGTTATTTCGACTTTATAAAAATGTAGTATCTTTATTTAATTAAGGAAACACTTCATATGAAGAACAAACAAGAAATTGAACTGTTTACATAGATCAATCAGTGCTAACTAATAACTACTATATTGGAAAATCAATACCTTATAGTGTATGTGAAACGCATATGTTTACAAATGACTGACTGCATGCTATGAAGACCTGTAACTCCACGCTTGCAGCAACACTCGAGACTTGTAGTTGTTGTTTGCAAGCGCCGATTAATTTGTACGATACATAAAAAAGTAGAAGCATTTTTGATTAAAAAGTTTCCATTAGGAGAATAATTTAGCCAAACATTTCTGTTAGATTATTTTGGAAAGGTGATTACATAGCTTAATAAAATAAATGTATGGTTCAAATGTATTCCCACCTCATCTTAGCATTTCTGTCATTGATGGTTCCTGTTCAGAGCCTGATGATGCTTCCAACGTGAGAGGCGAAACGTCGCGGGTGAGAGAGGGAGAGCAACCATTATAAATCGAGCCGTGGAAACGAACATGAGTACATTTCTGACATTGGCAAACAACAGGATAATCTTGCAGGTAAGGTTCAATTATCTATGCTGTCCACTGAACAGATGTGTTGTGTTAATAATGCATTCCGGCAATATTGGGAGAATGCAGAAATCAATGTTAATTATTGTTAATATTAATAATAGGACAGCATCTGTATCATTCCACTTATTTACCCGTATCTACAGTCTGTTCATTGAAAATCGTGGTAACAAAATGATTATGGACTTTATGAACATCTGGTACCAACATAGATATAAAAAAACCCACTTCAACATAAACCTGACCAACTGTTATCAATAGCCGAGGGGCTGTTTACAATAACGACGATAAAAACAGACTCGTAACTCAGCCAACACCCAACACCATTGTGGATACTTTTGTATTGATATAAAAAAGCGGTTAATAAAAACCATTAAAATAGTGCATTATGTAAAAGTTTTACGTGATGTTGGAAGCTTATTAAATTGAATCATATGCACAAATCAGTTGAAACTCTTTACTATGTTTTGAAAAATAAACACTCATTAGTGTTGTGTCCCATGTATATAATTACATGAAATATTTTACGTCAAAACAAAATAAACATGCTAGAGATTTTAGAAGCTGTGCCGGAATTATAATTGAGTGTTGTTATGTTATTTACCTTAACATTGTTTTTGGTCTTCTTCTTTGCGATTCTTCGAAGCACGATGGTCAGCTTCTGGACATCGTTGTCTTTCAGCGTGGCTTCGAAGTGTTTGGTAGAATTCGCAGGCAACACCAAGTATTACCTGACAGGGATCGCGACGTGAACGCTTCATCAATGTATGCCCCCCAATTTACTGACGCACTAAAACAAAATGCTCTAATGATAGGCCAATACAAACATGTAAAAGAATACTTCCCATAATATCCTAATAAAATCTTTATTACTTAATTCAAACCTCTTGGTATTGAGGCTGGACTGACCAATACGCTGGGAGTTGTGGGCCACTAGTGTCATAAATAGCAACAATTTCAACAACAACATCTGCCATTCGCCACTAAGTGGCGGTGACATCACCACGGCGCCTGTGCTAGGCCATAGGCACCTTGAGGCTACGTGAAGTGTCGAAGGCTCGCTGACAGGAGGTCACAGGACAGACCCAAGTTTCATGGGCTGTCTGACCGCGATGACTGGCAGATGCACCACCTAAGCTCCGTACTGTGCCAACTTGCTGTGCTTTGGCCGCTCGGCGCTCGGCTCGCTGTTGAGCCATAAATAGCGCTATAGGAGGGAAACACATTCACTCGGGATAGACAGGACACGATCTGTCTGCCGGGATAGGCTCCGGCTCACCGCGACCCTGTAGAGGATTAAGCGGTTTCTGACAATGGATGGATGAGTTACTTTAATTTTAAATCCACGGAGGGCCATATTTTTGAGTGAGTTCATGCCAGATAACGAGTTCGTGAGCTGGATGTGACAAGCGTTGCCACCTCGGAGTGACGAAAAACCGGGACATATCGTCAGGGTAAACAAAATAAGGACAGAGAGAGTCCTGTAAGTGTAAGTGGCAAAAGCACAGACTTTGAATAATAACGTGTTCCGTGAAAACGTACACACTTCTCAAGGGTGCTGCCTACTCAGAAAGGAGGACGATCCTAGGAAAAACAGGACAAGTGGCAACCGCTGATGTAATCTGCGGGCCAGAGTTTGAACCACCCTCTGATAATACATGGTCATCAAAAAAGACATTCTGGATTGAATAGCCTATATTTATTGAAGAATTTCACTTACAGTAATTAATCTGGTGTCACAGAACACGTAAAACTTGGGAGTTTATTACCAGTATGTACATCAATAATCCACATACGGTTGAACAATTGAAGGCTGAAAGTTGCTGTGGAGAGCATCACTGAAGAAACTCTAGTTGCTGCAGTCATGGCAATTTTAGGAGACGTCTGCAGATGGTATTTAATGCAAGGCATGACATATTGAAGCCGTTTTCACGTGAATAAAATCTCCCCTGCGTGTTTGTTGTATCGCAGGAATCCCGTAAAGAGCTTGCAAAAGCTCACTTGGTATTTTTTTATGCTGTAATAATTAACTTCTATCTATCAGTGTCGTGGTATCAGAACCAGTGCTGCAAGTGAAATATTTCAATAATTATAGTCACTTCAAACTATAGAAACTTTTTTTGATGACGGTGTACATGCAGTTGTAAAAATAATATTTAATTTCTTTACCATTTCCATTAACTCTTTTTAAGATGGTGTAAGGAACAGTTAAACAATGGTTCACAAAACCGTTAATAATAGTCATTATTGGTGACCTTTTTGGGTAATAACGATTTTTCACTTTTCCCAAGCGCAATCGTCATGATTTTTACATTCCAGACTTTACTGCAGTGGGACGACTTACGAGCTATTTCTAACTGCGGATATTGCTGCGAGAATTAAGCTGGAATTAA
Organism: Geotria australis; assembly: GCA_036362915.1. Taxonomy (NCBI): domain Eukaryota; kingdom Metazoa; phylum Chordata; class Hyperoartia; order Petromyzontiformes; family Geotriidae; genus Geotria; species Geotria australis. The sequence goes on from JAZEWU010000010.1 coordinate 7,500,716, forward strand.
ACCATTTCTTTGTATAACTGCACAAGTGCTACTATTGATATAACGTACAAGAACACAAAACAATCACATTTCCTCGTTAACGCTTGCAACCTTTGCCACTAAAATTACAATGGGAAGCGCTTAGTAATGAATTTGTTGCTCCAACACAGTGGAGGCAAATGTTCTAGTTTGCGTTAAAGTAATTGCGATGATGCTCATGATCATTACGTCAATTTTTACTGCATTACATTCACCCAAGTAAAACTAAAGAACCTGTGTTAAAACAGTTCTATATTGTGTTCTTAATTAGGTAGGTTTGTTTTAGACTTTTGGAGCATTTTACTCAGTTTTACGTTGTTAGGTTATTATATAACGGCAGCGCAGTGAGTAGCGCTGCTGCCTAAGTACACATGGGGTTTTTGCCGAGTATTCCGGTTTCCTCCCACAGTCCAAAGACATTCTGCCATCGTTAATTGGTCAGACTAAATTGCCCCTAGCGTCCTATCATGGACTAGCGTCCTATCATGGGTATAGCTCTGCCTTTCACCCCATGTCTGCTGGGATGAGCTCCAGTCCCTTGCAACCCTATACAAGATGAAACGGCATCTGACAATGAGATGGGATGAGATGTAACTGTTTTGGCTCATTTTATAATGATGCATTCTGTTGAAAGGCACGATGAGGTTTGCCAATAAGGCATCGTTTTAAAACGTAAAAATTTATGATTATAAAATGTAACAATATATGGGCAATAAAAATGTACATTAGTGGAATTACAGACATATGCGACATGCTGATTAAATGGACGTAGGCAGTGTACACAGCCTGCTGGAGAATGGGCCTAGTGCTTAGTGAGGCTTGACTTGTGGATTGTTACGAAGTTAAAAAGTGGGTTCCCGAAACAACATCCTGCGAAAACTGGTCAACTCCAAATGGGGAGCCACAGCACACACATTAAGATCTACTGCTCTGGCCTTGTGCTATTCCTCTGCGGAGTATGCATGTCCTGTCTGGGAGAGGTCAACCCATGCCAAGAAACTTGACCCGGCATTGAACAACACCTGCCGCCTGATCACTGGCTGCTTGAAACCCACACACACAAACAACCTGTACCTCCTCGCTGGCATTGCCCCTGCTGATATCCGACGGGAAGTGGCCAGTCGAGTCGAGATGACAAAGGCTACTGGCGATGAACGCCACCTCCTTCATGGACGTCAACCCCCGGCCCAACGACTGAAGTCAAGAAGAAGCTTCCTCAGCCATGTGCAGCCCCTAACAACATCTCGAGGGGAAACCAGACTCCAGCTCTGGACGGAAAAGCTTGAGAGTGACCCTCCTGCAACTGGCATGGGAATCCCACCTGCTGAAGACTTCCCTCCTGGCTCAGATGCACCATGGATTCAGTGGAAGACACTCAACCGCCTGAGAACTAGAACGGGACGATCAAAAGATGCTTTGGTCAGATGGGGCTACAAGACCGGCCCAACCACCTGTGAATGTGGAGAAGCAGACCATACTATGGAACACTGCCTTGTCTGTGCTCTACTACCCAACCTCTGCAGCTCAAAAGACCTTGCGGAGTTCAATGAAAATGCAAGGGGCTGTGTAAGAAAATGGGAAACTGTAATTTAACATCGCGCTTCGAAGAATCGCAAAGAAGAAGACGAAGTTAATGTTTTTATTTTACAGTTACTTTCGTGGTACTTAAAACTTGACGAACATTATTTTAATCACACGTATTTAGGTACGGAATTATTATACCAAGAATCAACATCTAGAAAGCTGTTGCAATTACTTTGATACTTCGAGTTAACAGTTACGACCAAACTGCTCTGAAAGCACCCAAAGAAACACTCCCACCACGACTCACAGCCAGCATTGGCTTGATACAGGGCTGTAAGTAGCCATTCCATGCCGGATATCTCTACATGCAGCATCGCCTATGAGAAATGTGAAGTAAAACGCTCAAATATTCGTATCTGAGATTAATAAAGAATATGATTCCGATTAATAAAGAATATGATTCTACGCTGAGAACACAATAATGTGTCACAAAGGTCAAATTAATTACCTGCGGCAAATAGATACCATTACTTGGCAAAGAGCTAATGGAAGAAATAAACACGAGAAAAAGCAAGATGTTACAAAACGTGTGATTGCTGTAAAGTGTAATCCGGCTGTTAGTCGTACCGATCTTTCAATTAATGACAGCAACGCATGTGTCAATGCAAGGTGCAGCTGGCTTATGTAACTGTTAAAAACATTCAAAATAAATGCCCTCTACACATCAGCATCCTTTTACTGGTTCACATCATCAAGACGCAACACTATACGTTGGAAATAATGAACATGTTCTCGGGTTCACAAACAATTATAGGACCGTTTATAATTAATTTACTCAATTGAACTGATATAGAGAAAAAAAAATACTCAGTAAATCAATAAACAATTATGATGTGTTTATAAAAAAAATGAGTCTATATGGTGTTTTCCTCTCAAGAGATGAATATCTCGGTAATAGGTTTATTTTCGAAATGCCATTCTGCTTGTAAGGCTCTCTTCCCAGGTGTCCCCTCCGACAAACACAATAGGTAATGGCAAGTCTCCACTGCGAAGTGCACCGCTCCGTATTATAAAGCCAGCGCATGACATGCAATCAGCTCCTCAAGCACTCTCGCAGAATGAGCACCAAAACAGGCCCAGTGTTTGCATTCAGACCAAAATCCTTGCCCCATTATATATCCTATTACGCTCCACTGGGGCATCACGCTGCGACCAACTTACTGCTTGCTAAACCCAAGTGCCCTTGAACCCCCATAAGAAGTTAGCTATCGAGTCAGTGAAGGATATTTCCATTGCTCTGGGCATCTACGAGCAATAGTTGGAAAGCGTAAGATGAGCAAGTCTGGAGTTGTAATATCAGCCTGCGGGGTGGGACTCCGTACGGCTGTCTCTTTTGAAAGAAAATGAGCGTTCGGAAAAACGTTTGCTTTTCCGAGCGAATTTTCTGGATTAAAGCATCGCACAGGCTATCGCGTTGCACGCAATGTTCCTCGAGATGAAATAATCCTATTAAAGTGGCTTGTTTGTGAGCGTGTATGTTAATAGTTTTGGTCGAGGTTACGTCGCACCTATTACAGGGGCAACTGTGTTAATCATACGAACGTACAGAAACGTTAATACGTGCTTCAACACCATCAACGATGATGTGGCGACTCAGGCGAGTTGATACCGCGAACGCACAGCACAGAGAGAATCCTCACAGTTCTGTGTCCGCGCAAACTCACGATTTCCAATGAGTTTTCATTTAATAAAATACCTGCATGTGTTGGTTATGTGTGTAGCATGCAGGTATAACCAGTGTTTCAATGTGTATGCATCACGAGCAATGGGTTTACATGACCCCAGCAACAAACAGTCGCTGGCTGTATTCCCGAAAATGTGAAAAAATAAATTCCAGAGTCAAATCGCGGCTGAATAGTAATTATTCATAACAGGTCCGGCAGGGCGAATCGTTAAATAATAAAATGTGCTGCTGAAGGAAGTCACCAAAATGTGGATGAGTTATAACTTAATAGCTGAACGCAGTTTAGAGCTTTGCCAGCAGTGCCATCATTGTTATTATTATTAGCACAATCACCATCAATCAGCCCGCCACTAAAGTCATCAAATGTAAAGTGAGCAACCCCGCAGTGATGGGGTTGGCAGCGGGCTCCCCCGCCCCTTGACCATATATATCTGCTGAGTACTCAGCCTTCATTGTAAAAGTCTGAAGGTTTGATTAACATTGGCTGCGTGGTACACAGCACCCCCCTCCTCCATGGCCACCCTGAGTTTGTGTAAGCCCCAGGCGCGTCGCGGCCGCGGGTGTTGCAGGAAAAAATGGGGGGGATGGAATCATGTTTCTGTGAAAGTGCGGGTGTCGGAAGACCCGTAACACCCGCGGCTGCGACGCGCCTGGTAAGCCCTCCTTGTAAGCAAAGCCACGCTACAGCGTTTACGTAGAGGCTCTCTATCACGTAGAGAGCCATGCAGCTTGAGGTCAGTTTGAGGCTCACTTAACACGTAGACAGCCATGCGGTCATCTCCTTAACCAATGGAAGATTAAGAATAGTCCACTGGCCGTGTGCCACCAATCTCAAACCATGGCCCATAGAGCAACACCCTCTGTCTGCTCCAATACCCACACCACTGGTGGGCAACCGGCCAACCCGGGTGAACCTCGATACCGGCCATTTAAAACGGCAACAACAACAACAACCTCCCACCGTCCAAAGACATGCTGCCAGGTTAACTGGCATACTGACTAAATTTCCCCATGCACTCTGTGAGGGACTGGCGTCCCATCCTCAGTGTTCTCCTGGCTTGCGCCCTGTGTCTGTCGGGATGGGTTCCGGCTCACTGCGACCCTGTACAGGATCAAGCGGTTTCTGAAAACGTATTGATGGAACATATTCCCGTAAACCAAAAAGTACATACACGTATATAAACATTGCTCACGACCGTACGAAAAGAGACCGATGCGCCAGACGTCGTCGCCACCACCGGGGCTCACCATCGCGAGGGGGATGAGCGCCTGCGCGTCGCTCTGCTTGACGGCGACCTCCGAGACGACGCGATCCACGGAAGGGGCAGCTCCTCCCTTCGGGTACTCGAGATGCCACATCAGTCGCCGGAACGCAGGGGCAAGGCTGAAGCTCTCCACCACGATCTCGATTCGAGCCATTTCCAGCGAGCCCGAGTTGTCGCTGAGGGATACACAAATAAAAGATTGCATTCAAGGGATTAGAACGAGAGCGTTTTCAGAAACCTGGTTCACGCTTCCATCTTCTGTAAGAGTTCTAAAGACGGTGAATTAATTGCACGACAGATGTTTACGAGGAAACTCAAACGACAATTTAATGTAAAGTCTAAATTGATGATACATATATCCAGGTGGCAATAAGCCCAGGTTGGTAATGGTATTTGTGTGGAGCCGATTACAAGAATTCAACATTCATAACAGGCACACTGCCACTCCGTCTCCACAACGCCGTTCAGATTTTCATCTGCATCAACATCAACGATCAATCGACTGGTGGGTTAAGGCGTCCCCACATCATTGCCACGTCTCACTCTCCGATACACGAGCTCATTTCACCGCTACATCGACACCGTGGGCATACTCTTAGGTGCGATTCCTCCTTCGAATGCTATTCCCTTGCCAGTCTCATCCATCGACCATCACGTCTTTCACGCAAGATTCATTCATTCGTTCATCCCCTGACGGACATAGGGTGCAAGGTAAGGTTATGTTCAGAATAGGATGCCAGTCTATCGCTGGGCACCATGCTGGTCGGCACAGGTTAGTAAAAGTGGGGAGCCCAAGATCGATTCAGATATTGGTCGCCACTGCGACCAATATCAGCTGAGCTCTGTTGCTACCATGCTGCTCAACTCAAATTGTAAGCCACGCTGTAACACATCTGTGTAGTTTGTGAGAGCTGAAAAAACAAATTCGTTACTTTAACACTGAATAGATTGTATATTCCCGTAGGCCTGTGCTCCTGCTAATACTTGACGACGCTGGTGGTAATTTACAGTGAGACATTGTACGAAATTGTCAAAACATAATAAATCGGTACATTTGTCCACGCGACGGCATGTGTCGGATGCTGGATGGCCAAAGCTCTAATTGACATTTCATCCACACATTTTAAAGCAAAACATTAATTATTTATCGTGTTTGGTTTATATATGCTAGCTGCTGCGCACACTACACTACGGCAGCAATGTATGCAACAAACAGCCGTACAGCCTGTACTCTAAGACCATCTCACACTGGTGGATTGGAAACAAAAAGCACACTTTAATATTTACATACATTAATGTACTGATGTAGGTTTTCACGGCTCAATTCATGATGGATAGCCGTGTCGTGCGCTCGACACGGCTATCCAGAAATAACAGCTTCGAAGAACAACCATCATGTAGTAATGTCAATATAAACGCTTCAATCATTTGTTTTACCAGTTTCGCCAGTTTTATTAGTCGATGTCAAAAGTTTTAACCCCAGTTGAGCACTCTGAGATTGACACTGTCAGTGAATACTAATAGTTATACTGAACACCCTATGAACGTGAATGTTGTAAAGTTATATATCCATAATAATGCAATCGTATAATTTAATTAGTGTACAGGTAGTACTGTGTACTTTAATATGACACGATAACTCTGTGCCTGAGATCGTAATAGCTGATCATCTGTTATTGTGCTCTGAAGGGATTTGAGACCAGGTAGGTAACTCTTGTAAAACACTCTACAAAGCAACGACAAGACCAAGTTTAAATCATACGAAACATAACACTCATTAAAACCACAGGCACCTTTCGTGTTGCGTGAAAGCGGAATTTAATTACGTGTTACATTTACTATGAATATCATAAACAACATTATATTAACGGGCGGCACGGTGGCGTAGTGGGTAGCGCTTCCGCCTCACAGCAAGAAGGTCCCGGGTTCGAATCTCGGCTCGGGGTGCCTTTCTGTGTGGAGTTTGCATGTTCTCCCCGTGTCCGCGTGGGTTTTCGCCGGGCGCTCCGGTTTCCTCCCACAGTCCAAAAACATGCATAGGCTAATTGGCCTGCGGACTAAATTGCCCCCGGTGCCCTGTGATGGACTGGCGTGCCGTCCTTGGTATAGCCATGCCTTGCACCCTATGTCTGCCGGGATAGGCTCCGGCTCACCGCGACCCTGTACAGGATTAAGCGGTTTCTGAAAATGAATGAATGAACATTATATTAACAGTAATAGAGTGAACGAGAATTCTGGGCCATACCCAGAATGGGACGCCAGTCCATCGCAGGCCGCTGGGGCAATTTATTCAGCAGGTCAATTAACCAAGACAGCAATATGTCTTTGGACTGTGGGGGGAAAATGGAGTGCCCGGTGAAAACGCATGAGGACACAAACTTCCCATCTTACAAACCCTCTCACCGGGGGCTTCATTAATAATCTGTGAGGTGTTACGTAACGCGGCATGCAATATGAATAAGGGGGAGGCGATAGTGTAATTAGTCACATCATTAAATACTTCAGGGGATTTACTTGTAACTGTTATGCAGATGTTCATTGCCCTTGATAGGGCTACAAACATATTATTTCAATCGTAACACCGCCATAAAACAGGAAGCTGACAAGCCACATACGGGCGGTGTACAGTCCGGTACTGGAATGTTTTAAGTTTTATTCTGCATTTAACACGACAGGGAATGATGACCAAGTTTCACAATCAAAATACGGAAGGCGTATAACAATTTCTCTTGCCAATTCTTTCACCGAATGAAACGTAAAAATGAAAATTTGCCACGGCGAATATGAATAACTTGATCAAGCAGTGTTCTGCGTTTCCCAGATGATGACTGAAGTTATTCATGAGAAATTTGCATAAATTCAATAAAGTGTGATTAAGTCAAATATTGATGTATTTCCTTCTCAAAAGGTTGTCAAACCTCCCAGCGAATAACTTAATTTAAGAACCCCCGGGATTTTTGGCAGTGTGCAATTGCAAAATTATATACAGCTCTTTGGTCTAGATCGTTCCCGTCTGCGTGACTACAAATTCCACACATAACTAATTGATCAATTAAAAACTTGGTTATATGAATGATTGCTTAATATGGTGTAAAGTTATGACTGTATGGTGGATTTTTTTAAATAATCCAACAAATAAAATCACAATATTTTACACAGCCTTGAAATCATGGATATATGTACGAATGCATGTAGTGTCCTGCTGTTAATTATTTTGAACATATGACGTGTATTATATAATATTTCGGAATAAGGTCTGTGAACTATGCAAAACAAAACGGTGGAAAGATGTGTTTGGAATGGGAATGAGAAACAGTGAGAAACCCATGGATCAGAGAGCAAAGGCAAATTAGACACACCATATGAAACTATAAAGACAATTTTCCTTGGGCAGGACACATTGCGAGACGAGAAAATGGGCCGATGAATAAAACTGAGAATTGCTCCCGAGACCAGTAATTTCTGGCTTGCCGTGGCGCGCGTGTTTCGCCTCCTGCATTGGAGGCAACTTCTCCCTTTCTGCAAACGATCTGAAGCGTGTTGTGTCATATAAATAGTATAGTGGTCCCTCCATTTACGATGGCTTCACAATATGATGAAATCACTTCACGATATGCGCTCTATAAGAACTTTAGTATCGCATTACGATGAAATTTCACTGTACGATACGTGTTACAATATAGCTGCGCGTGAACGTGGGTGGCGCAGCAGCCAATCAGCGACGCAAATGCATTCCGCTTGGGTGATTCGCATACATCGAGCTGTGAAAACCTACGTAAATATGATGAACAATGTCAGACAAAATGTCGGGTCACTGCCTTGGATCTAAGGAACGTGGGCAAGACAGTGAACTGCCGTTGACATCAGGCAACATTCAGCACACCACACTAATCTTCACTCAGTCTCAGAACGTCTGAGGAGGCCTCCAGCGTCGGAGGCGAAACTTCGCGAAGGAGAGAGGGGGAGCGCTCGACACGGCTCTCCCAAAAGAAGAGCGTCAGAAAGCAATTCCTAATAAGGCAATTTATCATCTGTTCAATTCCACCGCATTTTTTTCCCCTTAACCAAGCCCATGTCCTCGTTGCTCCCCATTTTGTTTCGTCAGTGAACTGAAACTGTGTAAGAAATAGCAATCCTGCGACGTTCGCATAAACTTTGACCCAATCGCAGCGCAATTTCTCAAGTAATAATAATAATAATTCAATTTATAAAGCGCCTTTCACCCGAGGGTCACAAAGCGCTGCACAAGGGCCGCGAAGATTTTAAACACAGTGGAACTACAAGTATTGCTCACATTCGAGGCTCTTTAACATCGGACACATTATATCTTGTCTGCTTTCCCAGCATAAAAGTCCCCGTCGTAATATCCATGCATGGTTAGACTTAAAGACGTTCAAAAAAAATATTGTTGCTCTTCAGAGCTGTTATTTTGGAATAGCTTGAGGATGCTTCCAACGTGGGAGGCGAAACGTCGCGAGGGAGAGAGGGAGAGCGCTCAGTGACACAGCGATCCCGAAACGACAGCTCTGAAGAGCAACCATCATGAATAGAGCCGTGAAAACCTAATATCAGCACGTTTGTAAAAAATATGGCCGATTCGGTTTATTTGGGCGGGAAATAAAAAAGCACACAAGGTATTCGGCACAGTATAAACATTGGCCTTCGTTCATATTCTCCCTCAAGGTTCGCGAAGTAATTTCACGATCACATTGTATCAGCAGGGACGGCACGGTGGCGAGGTGAGTCGCTCTGCCACCTCACAGCAATAACACCCGGGTTCGATTCCTGAGATTTCCGGGATAGGATTAAGCAGGTACTGATAATCGTGAAGATGTCATCAGCAGCAGCCTTGGTCAATGCACTGCTGGATGGCGGTCTCCCAAAGCCTTTGCCATCTCTCTCGATACTGCGATGTTCATATTCATCCATTTTCAGAAATCGTTTAATACTGTGAAGGTCGCGGTGAGCCGCAGCCTATTCCAGCAGACACAGGGCGTAAGGCAGGGCTATTCCTAGGATGGAAAGCCAGTTCATCACAGGGCAACACGGGCAATTCAGTCAGCAGGCTGTAGACTGTGGGAGGAAACCGAAGTGCCCAGCGAAAACCCACGTGGCCACGGGGAGAAGATGCAAACTCCACACAAAGGCACTCAAGCAATGCAATAATCGTAATAATCCACCCAGCAGCTGCACGCGAGCCGATTTCACCACTCCATCTCCTTGGCAGAAGGGAGTCCTCTCGGGAACGCTTTCTGTTCCACGGCTGCTGCTCTGTCATCATCCCTTTCAGAGATGAGTCCGCCTCTGCCTCCTCTCCTCATAGGTGGCACGGTGAGTAGCACTGCCGCCTCACAGCAAGAAGGCCCTCGGGTTCGATTCCTGGCTTGGGTAACTTTTAAATAGAGCTACAAAGCACAACGGTTCCTTCTAGCTCAGATAAAAACTGATTGACGAACCTTATCGTGGTGGAGGGGTTTGCGTTTTCTAATAAACCCCGGAGTCATGTCACCTAGAGTCTAGCACACCTGTTCACTATCAAGGTTCTCCCTTGGTGGGCAACAGGTCTGAAGTCGAGCGCTCCTGCTAGGGGGTCTCCCTTGGCAAACTGGTCTGAGGGGAGATTCCAGACAAGTATCGATCCCAGGACCCTCCGACTAAAGGATGTTGGCGTCAGGAATGGCATCCGCTCCAAGACCGCCACCAACCCGTGTGGACCCGCATACTGGCTGATTTAACGAGTATCAACGATGCTCGCCCAAGCCCACTTGCTCTCAGGTGTATGCCTCAACAGTGACCGCTACAAAATTACATTCGGCACTAGAATCCAGCAATTGCACGGCAACTATTACAATTAAAGTTACGTTGTTTATTTAAACGTACATAACCCCAGGTGGTTTCATTGATGTAACACCAATAACGACTGGCTGGGTGAACGGTTATTGGTTTTGGATGTAGACTCTGTGGGTACATGCCGCATAAGACTGTCAAGTGTGTGTCGGGATTATTTTCCAAAGGCCAGCACACATCGAAGGCAATTTTTTTTTTACATTTGCTTTTGGCTCTTACCTGGCTTATGCGCACTGGGAAATGTAAATGTATCGCAGAAAAGGTTACAGGGTACTTCATAGTAGGGCAATGTAACACTTTTGTGCTGTCAAAAATGGTATCTTAGCATTATGCCTAATAGCATGCTTTTCCACACAATTGCAGTCTGAGAATGCAACTTTTCAAAAAAAAATACGAAGGCCATTTTTTTGCTCGAGCTATTCCAACGTATAATGTAATCTATGACACAAGCGATACCATGCACAATAAGGGTAAAGGTGCAGCGCAGAAATGGCCTACTCGCACCACTGCTGTTAGAAGGGCCTCCACTAGATGGAGCTCTCGAGGGCCCCGTTAGTTGGTATTTTGGCCTACTCTTCCGCATATTACCCCGGGTATGCTACCTGCTCGTAGACTAACTGCTGTGTATCCTTTTATACTGCCGGTTGGACAGAGGCGTTTCGATTTAAGAAACCTGCCCCATCAAGATAAGGAAAACAAAGAAACCGTTTATCCTTTTTGGCAACAATGTAGCTGTCGAGATGTTTAAGCACCGTTTACGAGGCATCAAGTTTGCAATAACCACACATGCTTGCCCTGCTTGCCCATGCTAGGCCAGTGTGCTAACGATCTCCTACCGAGCATTACGTCAAATCTGCTTTGCAAAGCTGTTATTTCAGGATAGCCATGTCGAGCGCTTCCCCCCCCTCTCTGCTTCGCGACGTTTTGAGGTCTTGTGGTGTTCTGAGTCTCAGGACAACTGAAGATTCCTCCGAGGTGGGAGGCAAAACGTCGCGAAGGAGAGAGAGGGAGCCGCTCGCCATGGCGATTCTAAAAGAACCGCTTTGAAAAGCAGTTATTACGGTTTTTTTGCAGAACAGCAGAAACCCAGAATCGCACTTCTTTAATATGCTATGCATGCACATGACATTTACTGGGCTCTATCGCGCAATTTTAAAATAAAGCCAATCAGCCAACTTTATCAATGTTAACAATGCCTCATTGCCACTGCACCCGGAACTGCCTGAGCTGATCTTGTTCTGCCCTCTGACAAAAGTCAAATCACTTGAAAGTTCCCTTTGAAGGTCATGGTTATACATTTTTGCAATAACACAGATGACTGAGGCCATGGCCGACTAATCCCTCAAGACTGCGCAAGCAGTTCATGTCTCTAAGCAGGAGATATTCACGATCCTGTGCGTATGCGGGTAGCGAACGTACGTAGGAGTGAAAGTGCAATTTTCACCGAGCATCACTGCTGGAGGAAATGTCTCTCCTAGAGGGGGCTCTATAGTGCCTCGCTCTGCACGTCGAATTTGTATATATAATGGAGCAAGTTTTTGTACGTATTGTATATGTCCGCACTGACGGTACCGGTTTCAAATTCTTCATAAGTGCAAATTTTATCTGCACAAAAACAAGGCTGTTATGTATTGCATCAGCTTTACTCCCCACTTATTTATTTCTCTTGTGATAATATAACACTAGTTCAGCTTTACATTCCCACTTTTTAACGAGTACCATCAACGCTTCTTGAGCACTCTTCAGCCTTTATGCTGACGTCAGAAGAACGTGCGACACGCTGGGAACAAGATCACCGTAGGGCGGGTACTCTGCCAATACATACAATCGGTAGCAGGGTGCTCTAGACAACCCCTATCCAAGATAGGTATTTGGCTTACTCATTCAAACACTGGCCAGACGTCTTGGAAGAGGAACGAGTACCCACACTTTACCCCACCACACGCGACCTGCCAATCAACTGTGTTGCGTATCGATTACATACGGGCTGGGTGGACGCAAGCCAGCGGGTTTATAAAACTGGCCTGTTGTTTTAACTGCCGCTGCAGGGCATTGAACCGGTGGCCTCTAGGTTGCAAAGCCAACGTGCTACCCATTACACCACGACAGCATTCCTATGCAAATATGAATTCGTACAAAAATGCAGACACGCATATACACAAAGCTGTGATACCGATTATATGCGTCATGTAACCCGCAATATTTTCAGTGCGTTTTAATAAAACGGAACGCATTACATGGCTGTAAAGGCATTCAGTCTAATATCACACATTGTGCAAGAGGACATTTCCAACCTTGCCTTAGCACATGCGGTTGACACACACACACGCGCGTTGGTATTTACTGGTCGCCACGTGCGGCGATGGAGTAGGCGCGCGGTATTGCGGTGGTTTTCCCGACCGTCCGATTCACAGCGTGAATCGCGATTACGAAGTTAGCGAACTTACGCTTATCACAACAGTGAAAGTCACGACCTTTAGGTAAATGCACTGATGGCGCTAGCGTGAAGCTGGTTGCGTGAGAGCAATGAGTACCGTTTGAAGAATAGTCCCCACGGAAGGATTAAGCTCGCCGCTGTAGAACCGGGCATGCTAATAAACTACAACCAACCATGACAGGTTAGCGTGCCGAGCGCCCCCATAGATTCATTACATATCCGATGAATGACATCAACCGCTGTGGAAAGTTAGCCGGAATGAGAATCGCTTTCCACAGCTGTTCTGTCGGGATAGCTGTGTCGAGTGTTCCTTCTCTCTCTGTCGCGAGGTCTCGCCTCCCGAGTTGGAGGCGTCATCGTGTAGACACTGTAGCGAGAGGGAGCTGTCGCTTGTACGCGATCAGATTTGTGCAAGCTTTATTGATGATAATAAAACGCTGATTGTATCAGATGATGGCGTGTCCAAAATGGGTAAGGATGCCGCACGGTGCCGTGATGAAAACAGGCAGGTGCATTTGCTCGATTAATTCACGACAGGGCAGTAAATATCGCCTCAAAATGTCAGACGGTGGTGTTTTGTGCTCTTTCGGGATAGCTGTATCGAGCATTCCTCATCTCCCCTTCGCGTGACACGGCTATCCCGAAAGAGCAGCTCCTACAGATAGATAGATGTTTATTATTACAGCAGAAACATACCCAGTGAGCTTGCAAGCTCGTTTCGGGATTCCTGCGACACAACAAACACGCAAATAGACGAAACTGAATTTAAATAAATAAATAATATTTCCAAATGATTATTATAATAAATCTACCAACAAAAAAACCATTTACACAACATTGCACACATTTTCAAATTAACAAGTAAAAATACACAGAATTGCACACATTTTGCAAATACAGTAGAAACTCGATTATCCGTGAGGGGTCGGGACCGCCGCGGCCATGACGGATATTCGAATAGACGGATAACGGAATATAATACGTACATTAAAGTGGATGTTAAAGAGCCCGTGACGTCTCTAAGGATGGCCGAGTGACTTCCTGTTTGTGGGTGATCAGTTGTCCCTCGTGAAAGAGGATGATGAAGCCAAATTTGCCGGCCACAAATCAGACGAACGGATATATAGAAGCCAATCAGCAGTCGGGCTGGGCTCCACGAGAGGCGCAACTACAGTAAACATATTTTCCTATGGCCCCGGCGGTTAACAGAGACTGACGGTTAAACGAGTGACAGATAATCGAGTTTCTACCGTAAACAAGTAAATATACTGCTATGCACCTGAGAACAATTCTCATACACCAAGCTGTGTAAAACCTACATCAATACTTTACCTTCACGAGTCAATACAATGAGAATTGCTTCATGAGATGTCAACAATGGGCATTAGGCGGTTAGAGGGGATGCTGACATGAGGCTGTGGAATGCTTTTTCAAGGTTCAGGGATGCAGACACGCTGCTTTGACCTAGATTATGCAGAGTATGTTTGGGTAATTGCTGGCAATCTTATAGGGCGTAACAGTAATTTCATGGCACAAGTTGCACATTCTACATTTTTCACAAGCTTTCGAATTTGCAACGTCGTTCTCTTAAAGCATCACGTCATTTTAGAATCATAACAGGATTTGGATGTTTGTATGCCCCCTCTCCAGTAGTAAAGACTGAACGGATATCAAGGCTGGAATGACGTAGACATTGAGCTGTGGAGTGAAACACGTCATTTTTTAAAGAAATGTGGGATAAACTTGGGGAATATTTACAGCAGATGGAGACCATCTCACTGACCACAAAACTATTGAAAAATGTGGATTTTCTGACGGTGTATATTTATGATGGTTGCTCTTCAGAGCTATTCTTTCGGGACAGCCATTCCAACGCCTCCCAACTTGGAAGCATAACGCCTGAGGATGCTTCCAACGTGGGAGGCGAAACGTCGCGAGGGAGAGAGGGAGATCACTCGACACAGCTATCCCGACAGAACAGCTTTGAAGAGCAACCATCATGAATTGAGCCGTGAAAACCTACGTTCGTAATCGTTTGTGCCTGCAAACATTGCCACCGACGAGTTCAATTGTACGAGCAAAGACTCGCTACTGCCGAAACATTTGAGAAGCAAATTAAGAGTTTATCTTAAGAGCTGCTCTTCCGGGATAGCCGTGTGGAACGTTCCTTCGCCACTCTGCTCCGCCACTCTTGAGAGCAGCTCTTAAGAGGAATTCTCATACATCGAGCCGTCAAAAACCTACGCAAATACATCGCAACCAGATTGCTTACTGCATGCGGGGGAATTCACCGTAGAGGTGACATCGACAAATAAACACAGCACACGCCGGCACAATCATTTCCGTCGACCGTTAGTTACGACGATGGTGGTCCAGGGTAAAAGCAAGGCGTTTAAAAAACACACGGTCCCAAAACAGCTCGGACTTGTGAATTTCAATCATGCCGCCCAGTTGGCGACATTTAATGGGGATTGGGGCAATCTGCGTGCGTGGTGAAATGATTCGTTGTACTTGTGCTCCCCTCCATTAAATGGCGGTGTCAGGCATAGCGAGGTTATTGATTGACGGATCGGTATTGCGAGTTACACATTGTTTGTACGTGTGCTGGTGGTGTTATGTTGCGAGCCTACTGCGAATACGAATCGGCTTGCTCCTGCAAGGGATTCACTGCCAGAAACCGTGCCTATGTTATAGGTGACATTGGAATACTGAGCCCAGAGATGTTGTCTTTGGATCAAGAAATACTATAAATTGGAAATACATTCATTCATTCATTTTCAGAAACCGCTTAATCCTATACAGGGTCGCGGTGAGCCGGAGCCTATCCCGGCAGACACAGGGCGCAAGGCAGGGGAACACCAAGGACGGGACGCCAGTCCATCGCAGGGCGCCTGGGGAAATTTAGTCAGTACGCCAATTAACCTGGCAGCATGTCTTTGGACGGTGGGAGGAAACCGGAGTGCCCGGCGAAAACCCACGCGGACACGGGGAGAACATGCAAACTCCACACAGAAAGGCACCCCGAGCCGAGATTCGAACCCGGGACCTTCTTGCTGTGAGGCGGAAGCGCTACCCACTATGCCACCGTGCCGCCCTGGAAATACATTGTAGAACAATTCTGTGACCGATTATTTACGTTGCTATATTCACAAAGAGAACCAATTCACTGGAAGGGTAAAAAGCCACTCTTCTTCTTCTTAGCGATTCTTCGAAGCAGCGCGATGGTTAAATTACAGTTTCCCATTTTCTTACACAGCCCCTTGCATTTTCATTGAACTCCGCAAGGTTTTTTGAGCTGCAGAGGTTGGGTAGTAGAGCACAGACAAGGCAGTGTTCCATAGTATGGTCCGCTTCTCCACATTCGCAGGTGGTTGGGCCGGTCTTGTAGGAATCCCGCACGCGTTACGAATTGCAAATTACATTTTCTTAATCTTATTTTAACGCCACCACGTTAGCCAGTATTGGTTAGACGAGGGGATGGGGCAAGCGCTGGTCCAGATATCGCTCGCTCCCTAATGTCAGCCACGGCTGGGAATTGAAATCAGGTGGCCGGGCTCACGACAGAATTGCTCTTCGCGCAAGCAACCGCCGACACATTTGTGATGATGCAGCGCTTGACGTAAACTCCTGCGAATATGAAATATTTCCGATTCACCCGTCTAATCCCAGTTGCCGGCGTCCGCCACTGTGTGTGGAGTGCGGGGAGCGGTAGCCCAGTGGTTGGCGCACTGGGCTACGGATCTGGCGACCCGCGTTCGAATCCCGCTCACGGCCAACACCAGTGACGATTTTCTGAAAAGGTCCTGGGCCTCCCCTAGGTCGACTCGGCCTCAAATGAGTACCTGGTGCGGTGCGTAAACATTGCCACTAGGGAGACAAAGGCGGCCGGGCGTGGTGCTGGTCACCCACCCCCTCATGTGCCGTGTCGACCTTCGTAGCTGCTCTCTAACGGCACTTGTCCCAACAGTGTGTTAAGGCTATACGGCGGATCTTTTGGAGTGCGTAACACAGCCTCGAGAGCGTATGGACTTCCTTAGCTGGGGTTTGATTTTATTTCATTTAAAATCGTTTAACTGACCGTGGATTGTAACCCTTGTCGTGGCAGAGTGGATTGTGTGCTCCTATCAATTCCACAGCTATGGCACTTGGAGTCTAATGCTCCTGCATTGGTATCCCTCGGTGAACAGGTCTGTGGTGGGGAGGTGCCAGACAAATACTGATCCGAAGACCATCCGACTTAAGGAGGTTGGCGTCAGAAAGGACATCCGAATGTAACATTCTGCTCCAATATGCACATCATTGTGGAACAACCGGCCAAGCTGGATTCTGGCCGTTTAAACCGGCAACAACAACAATGACTAGTTTATGGGGTTTTATCGCTTGCAGTGTTTATCAACCGATGTTTCTAATAAAGTCGTTGCAGGGCGGTTAATGTTTTGTGCTCTTCAACTGGCAAAATGCAGACGTGATAAATTATGTTTCTACTCCTGGCAGAGATATTTACGATGTGCGGAGCGCAAATGGTCAACACTGATGCCGAGAAGACAAATGCCCCATTCTCTTCACATTCCATGCAGCGCCTAATGAGCAATTTGCAAAATTCAAAGTACCACAAATAGCTCAATGCATAACAACCAGACATTCGATAGCCGTTGAAATCCCATCGGCAGTCACCTCGTATCCGAGAGGCGGTCTCATTTGCTCCACAAAACAATCAGCACTGTGAACCTATTGCTGTTTATACTCTCGAAGACCCAAGTACAACCAAATCAAATGTGAACACCAATTTTCAGACAGTTTCTATTTGTGTGGTCATCCGTGAATTGGGCTGAGACCGTCAAACTCGCTGCACATGAGAACCCTTCCGCAGCAAGAGGCAAAGCTCATTTTTCGCTTGTTTACCTCGAGGCTTGAACCCAGAATCTCAAGGGACCCAGCTTAGTACATTGACATGGGCATTATCCACCTATAGCTGCCGAGCCACCCCAATAATCTATAATCCTGAGAGAAGAAAAAGGATACATGCTTTTTTTCCTCAGCAATAAAACCGTGCTATCCTAATAAACATCAATTTGACAATATGAATGTATTCGTTCATTCATTCGTTGTCAGAACCCGCTTAATCCTGTACAGGGTTGAGGTGACCCGGAGCCTATCCCGGCAGACACATGGCGCAATGCAGGGCTACGCCCAGGGCGCCACTGTGCCGCCCAATATGAATTTAATAATGATAATATTTTTATACATTAGAATTTATGACGCACACAGTATTAGTTAAATGTCGAAGCTGTTCGTTCAAAGAGAGAACGAGTCAGAGGCGTGAAGGAACTGCAGAGAGGTCGGGGAAAGTCAGCTGCACGGTGAGCCGGCACCAACGTTTCCAGACACCGCGTTCTTTAAACCACGATGTTTTTGACCAGTTATATCGGTGGGTTTTTTTTTTAGTTATGGGAGGGCACCGAAGAACCCGGAGGAAACCCAAGGGGAGGAGGCGAATGAGATAGATGAGCGAGCATCTTGTATAGACGTTCACAGCCAGGCTAAAACAATGCAGTTAACATCAAAACTCTAGGTTAGCAGATGGATGACTTTATAATATAATAAACAGATGCACACGCCTAGAGCAGCAACATAATGAACGTGATGTGAGCACATTAAATAATGTGTTAACTACACGGGTGAAATTGGAAGGAAAAAAAACAATGTGGGAATGCACCCGGGTCCGCGTCCCCTTTAGAGATACATAGAGACACATAGAGATGAGATACACAGGAGATACATAGTGATAGAGAGACTCAGAGAAATATAGAGACTCATCGAGATACATAGCGACTCATAGAGATACAAAGAGACTCAGAGATACATGTGATGCATAGAAATGAGATACATAGAGAAACACAGATACTCATAACAAAAACTAAAGACTCAAAGAGATAGAGACTCATAAAGATACATAGAGACTTATAGCGATACATAGACACATTTTGAGTGCATGAAAACGCATCTCCCACATTTATGTGACGTCTGAAATATAAAATAACCATCCAAATTTAAGACCGTGAAAGCCCAATACGTTCCCTCTGGAATTTAATAGGTTCCCTCTGGGATGACAATTGCTTTCCAAAGCTATCATTTCGGGCTAGCCGTGTCGAGCAATCCCCCTCTCTCCTCTGCGACGTTTCGCCTCTCACGTTGGAGGCATTCTCAGTCTCAATACGCCTGAGGATGCCTCCAACGTGGGAGGCGAAACGTCGCGAAGGAGAGAGGGGGATTTCTCGACAGCCTTGGAAAGTAATTATCAATTA
>JAZEWU010000010.1:7529801-7557210 GCA_036362915.1 Geotria australis
GCAAACTCCACACAGAAAGGCCCCCCGAGCCGAGATTCGAACCCGGGCCCTTCTTGCTGTGAGGCGGAAGCGCTACCCACTACGCCACCGTGCCGCCCCCACCCACCCAACACTGCTTTCCTATATAGTATGATGCTATTGGCCATTAATGATTGTACTAATGTAGATTTTAAAGGCTCAATTCATGATGGTTGCTCTGCAGAGCTTTTCTTTCGGGATAGCCGAGGGAGATCGCTCAACACGGCTATCCCGAAAGAACAGCTCGGAAGAGCAACCATAGTTAAACAGTGGTTTTTTACTTGTGGAGGAGGAAACCGGAGAACCTGGAGGAAACCCACGCAAAACAGGTGGAGAACACACAAACTCCACACAGAACGGCACCCGAGGTGGGAATCAAACTGCCTCCGGCAGGGATTTCTTTCTGTGAGGCGTAGATGGGTACCCACTGTGCCACGACATGTTCTCTTTGCCCAAAAAAACACTGGGGTGGTGCCTGTCTTTGTTGGGGGCTCCGAGTCAAAAGTGGAAATTCATTAATTCATTCAACCATGAGTGCCCCGCGAAATCCCACGCAGATACAGGGAGAACATGCAAACTCCACACAGAAAGGCACCCGAGCCGGGATTCGAACCAGGGCCCTTCTTGCTGTGAGGCGGCAGCGCTTCTCACCGCGCCACCGTGCCACCCTCACACACATACAATCTTATGAAATGTTCACTTTTTAAAGCCAACTATGAAAGTTACTTAAGAGTCGGATAATTAAATAAACTCTACCTATGCTATATTGACGAAATATTTAATATTGTAAAATGAATAAAAGGAAGACTCAAATTAACTGGAAATAATTACTGCTAAATTGTGCTCAACAAAGCAAACCACTTTACTAATGCCCATGTCAAAGTTCTTGAGTTCATAAAAGAAAATTACAATCTCCTTTTGTAGTTAAAATAATTTACCCTAATAACAGGCACATAAACTTAAAAACGGGACATCATTATTCGCTTTTGAAAGTTGCACATACAATCTGAATAATGGATAACAATTGCATTAACATTATTAGGATGAAAGGGCTATAGCATTAGTTACTATGAGAAGCGACAGTGTTTCCAGTTCATTATCATTCATTCATGATAATGAACTCATAATAACCCAAAAAGCATCAATAATGCAGGAACCTGCTAGGATAAATGGGCCGTTATTAAACTGCATTTGTCTTGGCCGATTTACAGACTTGTCCATACTGATGACACTAGCAAAGGACTCACGGGAAAGACCTATGAAGAGAGAAGTTATGACAAAGGATCCATGGAATTGCCTTTTACATCAGGCAGCAAACAGTACACCATATTCATCTTTCACTCAGTGTCAGAACGCCTTGAAGATGCCTCCAACGTGGGAGGTGAAACGTCACGAAGGAGAGAGGGGGAGTGCTCGACACGGCTATCCCGAAAGAAAGGCTTTGGAAAGTAATTCTCATACCGTTTAGAATCCAATCATTATTTAACATTTACGTGACCCACCCGGAGAGTACGTTCTTACGTATAACATTGGTCGCGAAAGCAATTTAACGAGGTAAATCCGTTGTGTTGCCCTTGTGATTTTATATAGTGTGCGTTGGCTAGTTCGAGCGTTTGTCGTATCAAGCAATCCCACATCAAGAGCTTTATAAGCTCGCTGGGTATTTTTCTGCTGTAATAATAAACATCTAAATATCTATCTGCAGTAAATAATAAACACCGATCGATCTTCATGTTGACCCCACGCTCACAGTCGTTCAGTCTGCTGATCAATTCCGTGTTTGTTGTGTCGCAGGAATCCCGTAATGAGCTTGGAAGCTCGCTGGGTATTTGTCTGCTGTAATAATAAACCCATCCACCTATAATCTCCATCCATCCATCCATAATAAGACATCACTTAATCCTGTATAGGATCGCGGTGAGCCGGAGCCTATCCCGGCAGTCACAGGGCGCAAGGCAAGGCTATACCCAGGATCGGACGCCAGTCCAAACATCTACCTATAACATTTATCTGCTGTAATAATAAATACCGATCGATCTTCATGTTGACCCCACGCTCACAGTAGTGCACTAATAATAATAATATTTTTACATTTATAACGCGCACATATTAATTCACTGTCGAAGGTACTCGACGAGAGAACGACTCAGAGGCGCGAGGAAAGCACAGAGCGGCAGAGGAGGCAGCCAGGCGGTTTTGCCGGCGCCATATTGCCACACACTGCTTCCTATATATTATGATGTTATCAGCCAAATAATTATTGAGTGTTTTTTTTGAAGTTATGGGAGGAAACCGGAGAACCCGGAGGAAACCCACGCAGAACATGGGGAGAACACACAAACTCCACAGAGAAAGGCGCCCGAGCCGAGATTAGAACACGGGCCCTTCTTGCTGTGAGGCGCAGAATGTTACCAGTGCGCCACCCTGCCGCACTCTGCTGACCGACGACAGTCACTCACGTTTCCCGAGCGGCTCCGCTTCTGAGCGCGATCTGCAGCGTGGCGGTGGACAGCTTCTCTCCGTTGTTGATTTCAGTGCTGATGTCGAACACGTTGCTTTCGCTGGGCAGCACACCGAGGAAAGATATCCCTCTCTTGCACTTTACCCTGCCACGGCAAAGAGGCAGCGGCGCGTTAGCACTCGTGGAACCGGACAGACGAGCGCACCTGTCAAGCACGACAACAAGCGCAGATTGCCACTAAGTTGAGGCGGCGACGTCACCACATCTCTTGCATCAGGTTATAATAATTATAATAGCATTTATAGAGCGCCTTTCACCCGAGGGTCACAAAGCACTGCACACGGCTGTGGAGAGAACGCCATGTCAGTAACATCAGGACAGATAAACTGAGAGTCAAGCAATCGCGATAAATTATAGGACATAGATCATAAAGACAGCAGAAAAATCATAACAATAACAGGAACACTTTGAGGAATGCGCATAATACCAACAGCCGCCATTCGCCGCTAAGTGGGCGGTGATGTCACCAGAGCGCTTGTGCCAGGCGAGGTGCATTTTGAGGCTACGTAAAGCGTCAAAAGATTACCGACAGGAGGTCAGGGCACAGACAAAGTTATTACGGGTTGACTGAGATTGAATGCCAGATGCACCACGTGTGTTCCTCACTGTGCCACCTCAATGCGTTTTAGCCCCTCAGTTCTCCTCTGGCGGTTGTGAGTATCCACTCCTCTCGCATTTTGAGAGCAACCCACCCCAATTGCCCAGCAGCCTCCTCCACAAATGCCTACGTTTACAACGTGGGGACCAGGCACAAGCAAGTGACATCAACTTCACACCTTCCTGTACCACATCAGCCCATTTATTCCACAACCTGTGCAATTGAGCTCCCTCTATCCGGCCAACCTGAAGCTTCTTGGCTATGCGGTGGCTGGGCATGCGGGCTAATTACCCAGCCATTGCAGACCTGCTTGCCGGACCGGCTACTAACTGATGGGACTGTGACCACATCTTTCATGGATCTGTGAGCTCCCCACACAATGCAGCTTAATCCCAAAATGGATCATAGGCACAGATATTCCTTTAAACGAGTTCCGCGTTGTGCAAGCGTAGAGAAACGGAGCCAATCCTGCCCTAAGTGTCCACCACCCATGGAGACTGGAGCCAGAACCAGCCCACTGGACATCTTTTATTCTGCAAAGGTCCAGGCGGTATCGTTCAAACTCCCAACAGAGGAGGAACGGTAGCTTCTCCTCTGCAGAGAGCATTCATACATTTAACATGACCAATCACACCGGTTCTCCTTGCTGTTTCTGGGGGGTGGGGAGGGATTTCAATCCTCCCTGCTCCGACAAATGGGGATGGGGCCAGCAGAAGTCCTAGGCGCCTGTTACCAGCCACTCTCACCAATGCAGGGTCCCCATTGGCCACTGTGGCAGCTGGGAACATGCAAATGACGGCTACAGATTATTAATATCAGCCTTGCCCAGAGCAAAAGTGTTACCTGCTGGCAACCAGCAAGGAGGTTGGAACTGTTTTACCTGTCACACAGCTGTGGGGTCAAGTGCTGTTAGCGAGCACCTATGAAGGCCAGCACGGCAAACGAGGGAGTTGATGGTCAACACCATCCATCGGCCGCCTTTGTCTCACCAATGCTTACACACCACACCAGGCACTAATTTCGGGATGAATTAACCTAGGGGATACCCAGGACCGGGTTAGAGCATCGTCACTGGTATGCGGGGCAAGCGGGAATCGAACTCAGGTCGCATGCTTCGTAGCCATCCATCCATTATCAGAAACTGCTTAATCCTATACAGGGTTGCGGTGAGCCGGAGCCTATCCCGGTAGACACAGGGCGCAAGGCAGGGTTATACCCAGGATTGGACGCACACACACACGTAAAAACAAGCTGAATGATTCAATTCCATTAAAAACGATAAGGCTGTCGCATTACATGAGCTGAGTGTACAAGCCTTGTGCAGCGCTTTGTGACCCTCGGGTGAAAGGCGCTCTATAAATGCTATTATTATTAATAATGACAGCCACCATCCCAATGACTGTGGGTGTCTTTACAATAACAGAGGTGAGTTTTCACGCATATTTAACAAAAAAAAATTGAAACAATTCAAAGTTATTTTAGATACGCTTCGGATCAAGCACTCAATTCGCTTTAGAACTCTTGTGTAACACGGACGAAGATTGCGTCTGGGGCATAGATCTGATACGAAACCCTTAAGATGCACAACACTTCAGCGAGATTTAGCACAGGCCCCTAGAGTGCTCATGCGGGACAAAGGTTGACCTTTGGCCTTAAGTAGTTTGGCATAGTTGGTAAAAGGGAACATTTCTGGTTAGTTTCCAAGATTTCACAAAGAGTGGTTTATTGGCACTACAAATTGCATAACGCTTTGTTCAGGCGTCGCACGCTCGACCCCAATAAAGCCGAAGGGTTTCAAAAGTCCACCCCCAAGGGTTACGGTGATTAATTAATTATAGTTACTTTCATGTTGAGTGTGTACATTGTATAAATATGAAGATATTACGTGTAAAATGTAGTAACGTAGGGTATGTAAATAGAAACAAAAAACACCTATTCCTAATTTTCCTCCACGTAAAATATAAAGGTATTTTTTACACATTCCATTAGGGAGCCATGGTGGCGAGTGAGTAGCGCTGCCGCCTCACAGCAAGAATACCAAGCTTCTAGTCCCGACTCGGGTGCCTTTCTGTGTGGCGTTTGCATGTTCTCCCCGTGTCCGCGTGGGTTTTCGCCGGATATTCTGGTTTCCTCCCACAGTCCAAAGACATGCTCGGTTAACTGGCTTGAATAAATTGTCCTTGCTGACCTGCGATAGACTGGCATTCAATCCTGGGTATAGCTCTGCCTTTCGCCCTGCATCTGCCGGGATAGGCTCCGGCTCCACGTAACCCTGTATGAGATTAAGCGGGAGCTGATAATAGCTGATTGAACCAACAAATCGTGTTAATTGGGCTGGTTGACAGGCTATTCGTATGTTTTTTCTCCTATTAAAATCAGTCAAAAAAACAAAGCATAAGCTTATTTCAAGTTGATCATTACTCATATTGTTCTCCGGCTCAACGTCTGTTAAAACAAGGAGGCATTCTTTAGAAATGTCCCAACGTAGAATTAAAAACGTTACACCAATGATGACATCAACCTCTTACGGCACGGGGCAATGGTGTTCTTCGTGATGGGTTCCTACAAGTGGTATATTAGACGGTACACATTAGGTGGTGTATTGCACAATCTAATCACGAGCTGATGACCACCGCGGATAGAGTGATGAGAGCATTTCATTTCCACGAGTGAGATGGATTGTGGCATCACAGGCCCATTAAGTATGGAAAGCCATAAGCAGACCTCCGTTCAGCAGTAGATAGACAATGGTTGTTGTTGATGATGAAGATGAATCAAACACATTCCTGGGCACGGCTTAATAGTCTGTCATTATGACTGATTGATGTGCTTTAATTAACAATTCGAGAGCATAACGACATCATCATTTCTGTAACAGGCTGAGGAGGCCTGGCTACCTGTGATTATACCAGAAAGTAGTTTCCAGATGTACCCCGCGTGTTTGGTAACTAATGTACGAGACCAATGCGAAATGTACATCGGATATAACGATGCCACACCACCGTCTCTCGTATCCACTATGCAGGCGACAGCATGCTTTGCCTAGCTTGGAACCGCAACTCCCACAGAATCTCTTAAGTAATGAATACTCGCACCAAACGCTCATTTCCATAAGAGAGCACTCACCTCCCAGACATCCGCTTGCAAATGATGTAAAAAATATATATACAAGCTTTTAACCCTCTCTGACAATACCACTAGTATTGTCAAAATAAACAAATATACACCTTTGAAAGATCTTCGCACTTGTATTATTGCCAGAATGGGTAAAGCCCTGTATATTTTGACACCATCTGTCTACCGGCAAAAAAAGTACCCATATCCGGTTGCAAGTTTCACATTCAGGTCAGAGGTGAACTCGCGTACGGACAAACTTCCACCGATCCTCGCATTGTTACATTTTCACCAGTCGCGTGCCTCCAATGCAAATGAGCACCGTCTACAGCATGTTTGAGCAGCGAGACGCCTTGACATTTGCCTGGACTGTACAGCCGTCATGCGTCTATCGTGACACGTGCCGGTGAATCACATCACGGAACCAATTTTCTGATGAGTTGCTATTGGAGGCCTGCCATTTAACCACACTGACGTTCGGACTATTCAACACGCGCTTGAGAACATTTGCGAGTTCGCACAAAATATATTTAGTCTCTACTCATGTTAATGCCACCCCACTGTCTCGTGGTTTAATCCATGTCACCGAGAAGCTGTCTTGTCTCAGGCGGGGTTGGTCTGGACAGACATTTTGTGGAGAATAAGAGGAAACGGAGATGGACGAGGGTGAATTAGGAACATTATCGTTTTTATAGATTATATACATTGTTTAAATGTTATAGAAGCTAATGTGTTGGCTTAAAACAACTTTTAAGGCTCACTATAAAATTACGGTGTTGATGCATCATAGATCAAAGCTCTTGTGTAAATATTAAAATGTTTTCCATTCATTGTCAGGAAAAACATGGGAGTTGAAGCGTCACGAAGGAGCAAAAGGGAACGCTCGACATGGCTATCCTGAAAGAACAGCTTTGGAAATCAACTATCATGCATCGAGCCGTGAAAACGAACATCAGTAGAATAAAATAGCAATAGAGTAGCGCTGCTGCATCACAGCAAGAAGGGCTCAGCTTCGAATCCCGGCTCAGGTGCCTTTCTGTGTTGAGTTTGCATGTTCTCCCCGTGTCCGCG
The DNA here is from genome assembly GCA_036362915.1 of Geotria australis. Lineage (NCBI taxonomy): Eukaryota > Metazoa > Chordata > Hyperoartia > Petromyzontiformes > Geotriidae > Geotria > Geotria australis. The sequence continues at coordinate 7,537,124 of JAZEWU010000010.1, forward strand.
TGGGTTTTCGCCGGGTACTCTGGTTTCCTCCCACAGTCCAAATACATGCTGCTGCACAGGTTAATTAGCCTGCAAACTAAAATTGACACCGGTACCCTGTGATGGATTGGCGTCTAATCATGGGTATAGCCCTGCCTTGCGCCCTGTGTCTGCCGGGATAAGCTCTGGCTTATTGCAACCCTGCACAAGATTAAGCAGTTTCTGACAATGAATAAACGAATGAGCATTATATTCACGTAATATTCCAAACATTGAAAAAGGGAGATAGCACCGAGTAACGCATGTCTTTGTTCGTAGCTAAGAGACTCGAATAAACAGACAGATAGATGTCTATTATTACAGCAGAAAATACCCAGCGAGCTTGCAAGCTCTGGCAGCGGGATTCCTGCAAACGTGCAAATTAAACAGGGAAAGTAACGCACCCTGGAGGCTCTCCCCTCAACGAGCAACCCAAGACAAATGTGATGAGCAATTACGAGCACGGTGAGCGAGTACACCGGCCAACAAACCTCGCCATTGGCCAACAGAGAAGAAGCGAAACTTTTGTAAGCACGCGTTTCCTTCCCTTCTGTCGAACGGCAATTTTTCACTCGGGTATTAGGTGCAGTCCGTGGATGATGGATGTGGGAGTTAGTGACATTTCAAGAAGTGCGTTCTCTGCCTTGAGCAAAATAAAAATGCAGATACCCTGTTTCTCGTTCCGTTCGCCCGTGAAAATGCTCCGCCACGCCGTTACCTGCCCAGCTTGCTGCCGATGCGAGCGTCGCGCGTTCGGAACGCGTTTCACTCTTCCAGCAAGGTTCGTTAGATATGATGAGTTTCTCCAAGCAGTAGCGTTCATGCATTCTGTCCTTTGCGAGAAACCGCTTAATCCTGTACAGGGTTTGCGGTGAGCCGGAGCCTAGCCCGGCAGACACAGGGCGTAAGGCAGGGCTATACCCAGGGTGGGACGCCAATCCATTACAGGACACCAGGGGCAATTTAGTCCGCAGGCCAATTAACCTATACAGCAGCATGCCTTTGGACCGTGGGAGGAAACTGGAGCGCCCGGCAAAAACCCACGCGGACACGGGGAGAACATGCAAACTGCGCACAGAAAGGCGGCACCCGAGCCGGGGATGATGAATAACGGGGCCTGAATAATAATAATAATAATGGCATTTATCCCTGTCAGGTAATACTTGGTATTGCCTGCGAATTCTACCAAACACTTCGAGGCCGAGCTGAAGACAACGATGTCCAGAGGCTGACCATCGTGCTTCGAAGAATCGCAAAGAAGAAGATAGCATTTATAGAGCGCCTTTCACCCGAGGGTCACAAAGCGCTGCACAGGGCTGCGGAGAGAACGCCATGTCAACAACGACAGAGAACGGAAAATCAGCGACAATTATTATAATGTTTTTGAACAAACGGATTTCCACTCCGAGCCCCCAATGATTTCAGCATTACCACCAGCGAGAACAAACTGCTCTCCGTACAATGCACGTAGCAGACTAATCAATGAACCTGTGGCACAACAAGTACAGCCAACTGCTGCGACAGTGAAATTGCTCCGCGTCCCTGCAACCTTTAAGGAACCCCTGGGGTTATTCACGCCGTTGCTTAATTTGCGAGTTACGTCTTGTCCGGACAATCGAGCTCATTCTCTTTATTGCTCCGAATGAGCAACGGTTTATTACAAGGTCCGCGTTGGGTGAACAATTTGGTATTGCACATTCTACTCTTTAATTACATTGCGTTGGCGATTAGACTACCGCACAGCGTAATACTGTGGGGGCACGGAATGTACAGGGACGCGTAGAAGGATGTGTATTATAATTATTCGGTATGGCGGGAGGATTAACAGGTTTGGGGAGGCATGTACGAGTTCAACGGGTGACGTAATTAATCTGGATAACGAGGCCTGATTGGCACGTGAACGACACAATGGGAAACGAATGCACGTGGGACCGGAACGCTGAGTAAATGATTAAAAGACGCGGGTGTATTTTGACAGGCCAATCTTGAGCGAGGGTCATGTATATAATTCGTAAGCGGTATGGTGAGAGGGCAGCGAACCCCTGAACTGGCCGTGGGATTGACGGTTGATTGTTGAGCGTCGTGATCACGGTATCGTTGCGAGTTACTCAATAAACCCTCTTCGTTGGAACCCACTTGTCGACTCGAGTAAAGAAAGGGTGAACGTCAATGCAATGGAGTCTCGCCAGCCTGCGCAGCTCGTGATCGGAGAGGACGATAGTTTCGTAAGTCAGGATCGGAGTCGCGGTCAGGAGGCACAGGGGGCACAAGAAGCGCAAGCGTTGCATTCAGTGGCGTAGCGTGGGTTGCCAGCGCCCGGGGCAAGGCAAGCATTGCGCCCCTAACCCGTGGACCGTTAGCGCTCCCTGAGTCCCTTCCACCAGTCCAGTATTGACCCCCTTACCCCCCAAGCACATGTATTGAATTTTAAGAAAATACTGACGTAATTAAAGGAAAACGCATTTAATGCAAGTACACTCACATGTATTTAAAATCGCCCGGTTTTAGTTTGTGCACATTTTTCAATAACAGTATAGCAATCTACATTGAAATCTCTCTCAATCGACAGTATTGCTGGGCTACTCAGTCTTTCTTGGCTCATTGTAGATCTCCGATACGTGGGTATAATATATAATTTGCGCTATTTTTTATTTTTTATTCCTACTTTATTTATTTTTCTTTTGAAATGTTGTGCAACCTCCCCGGTGGCGACGCTACTGGTTGCACCACAATACTAAACAGACCATTTCGAGAACCTGCTTTATTTTTAACCTGCGGATTTAACTTTCCTTAAACCGGTGATGCATGTGTGTGTATAGGGCGCCACTGTAGCTCCACCGGTTTACAGCGAAAACCCGGGTTCGTTTCCAGGCACGGGTGCTTATCCGTGTCGCGTTTGCATATTCTCCCCGTGTCCGCGTGGGGTTTTCTCCCACAGTCCGAAGACACGCTGCTGTCCTGGTCAATTAGCCTCACTGAATTGCACCCAGTGCCCTCCGATGGGACTGGCATCTCACCCTTGCTATCGCCATGTCCTGGCACCCTGTGTCTGCTGGGATAGGCTCCACCCCCAGGTGCTGCTGACGATGAATGTCTATAACGCCGTTGCCTCTTGTTGTACTTTTCTTCCACGCAACGCACGGCTACGTCACGTCGCGTAGAACACAGTGTGGATTATAAAACTGGAAATGTAAATATTTGAGGGACCTGTGTGCTGATTTCTATCGGTTTGCACACGTTCGGCTCATGTCGTGAAATGGGATAACAATGGATGTTGCCTTCAGCAACGGGTAAAGTGAGATTTGCCCACTGAAAAAAACCGGAAAATAAATCAACCGATGTGAAAGTGGTCCATCCATCCATTTTCTGAAACCGCTTGAGCCCATCCCGGCAGACACAGGGCGCAAGGCAGGGGGATACCGAGAATAATAATAGATAATAATAATAGCATTTTATATAGCGCCTTTCACCCGAGGGTCACAAAGCGCTACACAAGAGCCGCGAACAGACCGGCATGTCAACAACTAAAGAAAAAACAACCAATAAAAACCAAAGCAACAAAAAATAAATTATTAAGGCTGCTTCGAATATACTGAAAGGTCGTGAAACTGGCAATGTTAAGGGCGGCAAAAATCTGCCAGCGTCCCCTAAGATGGCCGTCACTTCCTTAAAGACAAACACGGAGGGAGACAGGGAGGGAGGGTGAGTGACAGGGGAGAATGGGATGCCAGTCCATCGCAGGGCACCTTGGGCAATTTTACTCAGTAGGCCAATTATCCTGGCAGCATGTATTTGGACTGCGGGCAGAAATCGGAGTGCCCGGCGAAAACCCACACGAACACGGGGAGAACATGCAAAAGCCACACAGAAAGGCACCCGAGCGTGGATTCGAACCCGGCTCCTTCTTGCTGTGAAACGGCAGCGCTACTCACCGTGCCGCAATGATTTTAAACGCACGGGATACCTTGCCTTCTTCAAGACACCATTATAAAACCGACACCACACCACCACCTCAATCAGTCATAACACAGGGAAGTGTGCATTGATTACTTGCTACGTAATCCCTTGATTGTGTGTAGATTTATTATGGGCACTGCTTGACCGATGTGTTAAAAGAAACATTAGACGAATAAAAAAGCTGGATTGAATGATTTTCTTAGCTTTTCAGTTAAAATATTGGCTAATTTACGGTAATACGATAGCACAAAGATCCCTCGTATAGCCTCAGCAGACTGTAAGATTCAGGTGCTGTTCGAGAACACCTATAAAGACCAGCACAACACACAAGAAGGTGGATGCCCAGCACCACGCCGGACCGCCTTTGTCTCCCTAGTGGCATACAGTTTCCTGGCTGGCGTCTGGCTGGGCATCTCTCCACGCCAACAGTGTTCTCTTACTGTTAGTAGCTGCAGTGGGCTGTTCCTACAGAAACTAGCTGGGTAACTGGCTACTGTTTGGCAGATTGGCACCAGCTGACCGCGTGGCTACCTCCCCTCCACTTCTCTGCAATTTCTTGCAGCGCCTTGGGACCTCTGGGTAAAGGGCACTATATAATTCTAACACGTTATTATTTGCCAAAACAATTGGTGTGCGTATGTTTGGATCATGTTGTGAAAAGGGATAAGAATGGTTGTTGCCCTCAGCACTTGTATGGATTGCAAAACAGAAGCAGTGGACTCCGCTGCTTAGAAGACCAACATAGTTCGCACCTGCCTGCATCAGATTAACACTCACATCTGAGGCTTCCTACTTCACCAAAGCCAGATGTGACCAACAAAAATCAAACATCAAGCAACGTAAAAACATCACACGGTATATACCATGATAAAAAAAAATGTTAACCCTTGTACTTGCTATTCCCCGCATCACAGAGATAAGATGAAATCCACGTTTACTATGGTGGTGATGATGATTATGCTGCATTGCGTTTATTATCCCGACGCAGCACTTGTGTATTCTGTGGTGGCAAGAGGGCAGACTGTGCCTCTGAACTTACAGAGATAATTACAGCCACTATGATATAAACACTAACTGGGAATTCATGTTCACAGTCGGTTGTTGAAAGCCGTTTGGTATGTACAGATGGCCGTTGACAAAATAAGGACGGGGCAAAGGTTAGAAAAGTGCTCATTGCCAACATGGGGGGTTTGGGAGCTGCAGTGTGACGATAATCTGAGCTGCAATTCACTCTACAAGCGGGTGGTATGACGACATTATTGTTTAACCTAGTGGTGCAATGATAACTCAAGTACTGTAATTTGAATAATTATGAATGTGCATTTTATAGTGGAATAGATTATGCCTTAGCAAGAGCACATTCAGATATGTAAGGCAGAGAGATTGTAATTAGTTTCAGTAGTGGTGTACCTAGCAAAATATGCTAAATCAAAAATAATGTGTATTCCTACAAAGGCCGTATATAAATGTAGAAAGGGAGGGGAACTATTCTTCCACCCCCCCTCCCCTCCTCCAGTGTGAGCGTCATCATCATAATTACAACGAGAGGAATGGTCGCTGAAAAGTTTGAATTATTGCACTTATTTCTGTAACACAAGACAAAATTGCCCACGCCATCCCGATAAATTTGTATCTCGCGTTTTCATCCACGTATTTTTTTTTTTTACAAACACGCAATTAATCGTGCAGATATAACACACTGGCGATATTTATTTTACACATATTACAAGAGCTATGTTGTACATAATTAGAGCATGAATTGTCCTGATGTTGGTTTTCACGGCTCGCTGTGTAATACATGCCCTGCATAGCTGTTGTTTCGAAATAGCCTTGTCACTGAGTGTTGCTTCTCTCTCCTTCGCGACGTTTCGCCTCGCACGTTGGAGGCATCATCATCATCAGAAGTGCCTGATGACGCCTCCAACGTGGTAGGCAAAACAAACGTGGAAGAGGTACCGGCTCCAAAATCTGCTTCCTAGTATATAAAAAAAGGCTCGCTTGATTTCATAAAATATTCATGAGTTTTCCATCCTTCACCGCTCCCCGTACATCTTGTAAATTACACGAGCGTTTCAGGGCTATAATCGAGGCTCCGTAATGAGCCACCAGGCAAGTCTATAACTGCCTGTTTTGCTAACTCCCTTGCACCAAATAGGGTGGCAATTCGGTTTTGCTGAGTGACAAGGTGCGCGGACCTTGCTTAATAAAGAGAATGCTGTCGTTTTTAAATGGCAACGTACCGTTCTTTTGTCTAGAAAATAACCGTCGCCAATTCTGACACTTGGTTTCACACTTATAAGCATGTGCTGTCTGAGCGCGCCGTCAAAGATGTGAAGCAAAGGCGCTCGTCTTATTATGCCAGTGATTACATATGTTAATGAATGCAGTGGACTCGTGTTTTCAGAATGCATTGCACTGTGATGTTGAACCACAAGACATAATTGTGTAGATCAGACTAATAAGGGATGAACACACGCACAGTCATTAATACACCCCCCCAATAACACCTGCCACCTGTGACACACGTCAGTATGTAAATGTCCTGTTTACGTATTCATTCATTCATTCATTGTCCGAAACCGCTTAATCCTGTACAGGGTTGTGGTGAGCCGGAGTCTATCCCGACAGACACAGGGATAGGATGCCAGTCCGTCACTTTTGAAGTAAAAACACTTTAATGTTACAAATAGAGTATAAAATACGAAGTTTTTACCCTTACCGGCAATGAGAACACAGTGCTAAAGATGTTTAAACACCAAGTGAACACCTTTTTACAAAGGCTCCAACGTGCAGGTAGCCACACATACTTGTGGCATAACCATGCGAAATTAACGAGTCGCAATGCATTGTTGTTAAAGCTTATTGGCCAACACACAACGGCTTTCTTTTTAGCCTAGAATGTGTAAAGCCAGTTTCCGCCACAAGGCAGACTTTAATGTTAGGATACGTCAACACAAGCTGAGGTCCATCTCCAATTCAACAGAGATATTTATAACACGAGGGATCTCTGCGCCTCCGAATCAACGGGCGCAACGCACCCGGAGGATATACGCGTTACAAATATATATTATTACGATTTCATGATGAAATGCATACTTATCGAGCAGCATTCCAAATTCCTATCCTTTACACAACACTTAGCTACACGGTACAGGAAAGCAACACATACCGACAGGTATCTGCATGCAATCCCGAAAAAGCAGCTCTTGAGAGCAATTCTCATACATATCGAGCCGTAAAAACCTACACGAATTCAGCTGCAGCAAAGAGCGAAATGGCATAAATGAAGTCCAATAAATTTCTCCATCGCAATGATGCAAAACATCGCAATTAAACTAAAATGATTTCGGTCAAAACATCACCTGACTCGTTAGGTACTTTTTTTAAACCTCTCTGTGGCCAAATGAGATTCGATGTTTTAATGGAGTTTGGGTGTTATGGAGTTTGGGTGTTATGGACTGACGTCCAAATATTTTCCCCATGTGAATAAAAAGTCATTTACGTCAATAACACAGGATTCCAGTAGGGGCAATGTCACTACATACCACGACTGTCTCATTGAGCAACGAAATAGGCCACTCGGGGTTCCCTTAACATCCAACCAGCAGCACAAGCGCATCCACAAATATGCAACCTGAACATCTTTGTATTAGTTTTGGCACGCTCTATAAAGAAGCCAAGGAGTCCTAGGGGAGGTACACGGCAGACCTACCTAGCGCACATACTATTTCATTCACAGAGTACCTCTCTATTCAGTGTGTAAGATGAACATTCACTATTGGAGAAACGGACATGGGTGTCAGTGTGACATATCTTCCCCCGAGATACAGACATTCCGCGCCCAGCCATTAGGAGGGACGTTAGCATCACGATATTCGCTCCAAAAATCGCAGTTTATCAGCAATTAGAATCTAATATATTCCACACTGTTTTCGTGTGGTTTTGCATATTACCGAAGGATCACCTAGTTTTTAAGGTCACAAACATCTATTGGGTCCTCGTGCTGTAGAATACTATTATCCTTCGCCTAACAAGCAGTTGATGTCAATAGGATAATGAGAGTAAAATATGGGGGGAAAAGCTTCTCTCATTTGCAGACGGCACAATCGATGGAACCACCGTTCACATTTAATCCGTGAAAGTAAAGCCTTTTGCCAGCGTTCCAATTCGTGAATGTACACGCACACCGTCATAGTCACGTGTATAACGTCGCTTATCTGTGAATAAACAGATGATAAGATACATATTCTCAAACCCATCTGTTGTCTGCGAAAAAAAAGGATCCGATATAATAAATTGACTGCTTCGGGAGAAGACTTTTGGTTTTACTTCTTCACAGGGCCCTGAGAAATGTGATTCACAGATCGTAAACGCGCAGCTGTGAGCGGCACTACTGCAAAGCGGAGAACCCGGAGGATACCCATGCAGAACAGAGGGAGAACAGACAAACTCCACACAGAAAGACATCCGAGGCGGCAATGGAACCGCCTCTGGCAGGACCTTCTTTCTGTGAGACGCGGATGTTACCACTGCGCCACTCTGCCACCCAATAATCTCCAGTACAGAAGCACTGTGTAGTAAATGTGTCACGAGCAAAAGAGATCTACGGGACAAGGTACATAAATGGGTCATTACAACAGCGATTGACTCTGCGGAGCGGGGTCTGGAATCAAATCCAGGTTATCAGTCATCGGCATATTTTGTGTGTTTTAAAGGAAGCTACAAATGTCAGAAATTGTTACAGTTAACTTCCTTGTCTTGTACGTTTCCTACAAAGTAATGATGTTATGCAAACCGACACGCTAAATAAAACATCACCTTAACCGGGAGAAAGATAATATTGCAAACCTTGGCAAACACAGGCAGTGATAAATTAAACTGAAGACAAGAGCCGCATTAATGACATATCAATGTTTAAAGAGGCTGTCAATGAATAGGTCACACGCTGTTTGAGAGGTACAAATTAAGCCTCAACTGGATTTACTGAGAATAGAAAACAGATTAATAAAACACTATTGCAACGATAAATAAAACGATGAAATATGTGTATGAATGCATAAGTGAATACAGTACTGTATAAAGGTAGTGCAAAGAAGTGAAAGTTTAAAACATTTCCTGTAGATGTACTGATGAAGGTTTTCACGGCTCGATGCATGAGAATTGTTTTCCTAAGCTGTTCTTTCGGGATGGCAATGTCGAGCGATCTCCCTCTCTCCCTCTGCCAGGATAGGATCTGGCCCCAAGCAACCCCGTATAGGATTATGCGGGTACTGATAATGATGATTTTGATATTTTGGAAATTGCCAGGTACTGCTGCCAATCAATGAGTCTGGCCAACTTTTGAACATATTGCATCTGGATACCACAGCATTACAACAACGCTATGCATTAAAGCCCATACTTGAATTCCTATTACCACATTAGCGGTTAGGGCACTAAAATAAACATTTACAGGTTGTAAATTACAAAATGCCAGCATTGTCAATATTCGTCTCACTTTTGAGTTACAACCTTAAAACCATTTGCACAATGCGTGCTGGGAAAGACATGTTTTTAATTCTAATGGAATTTTGCTGAAAAAATTGGTGATTTAATGATATCACTATCTTTATAAGTTCTTTCTTCTTTTTTTGTTTAATAAAACCTGACCTCTAATAGCTTTGCATGGCCATTTATTATATGTTGCGGCCACTTAAAATAAAGCACAGAAACTAATTGTGTTGATATTGCTTGGTAAGAATACAAAAAAGCAATTACCCATTGCATATTGAAGATTAGCCCAGGCAGCTATTTTAAGTCACCTTTACAATGCACATTAAGGAACAGCACTGCATAGGTTTTCATGATGGTGCTGTAAGCTCTGCCACGTGTTTCAGGTGGCATGACAAGATGAACACATATTGGAGAACAACAATTTAACATATTAATCATAGTAATAACTTAACATGTATAACGCGCACATATTAATTCCATGTCCAAGGTATTCATTCGACCAGAGAACGACTCAGAAGCAGTATTAAACACTGCAAAAACATGATACCAAAAGTTAGATAGATGTTTATAATTACAGCAGAAAATACCCAGTGAGCTTGCACGCTTTGGGTGCGGGATTCCTGCGACACAACAAACGTGAAAACTAACCGACACAATAAAGCAAAATAGTGCTCTAAGGAGGAACAACAATGCGAGTATCTGACAACTGCATTGCTATGAGTGATGCAACTGCTATGTTGTACAACTGATGCTTCACAGCAAGAAAGTCCTGTGTTGAGTTATAATGTTCTCTCCGTGTCCGCGTGGATTTCTGCCCACATTCCAAAGACATGATGCTCAGGTTAATTGTCTTGACTATATTGCCACCCGTGCCCCGAGATGTTGTAACTTGCTTACCCCTCCCTGTTGGACAACTGTTAAAAAGGTAGTGCATATGAGTTGTGGGAGTTGTGCTGTATTGCTCTCCAAAATGTTTAAGGTGTACATTGCTGGATAGTAACAAAGTAGAAATGATTTGGCTTGTCTGTACTGTATTTGTATTCGATACAAAACATTGTTTCAATTGCTTTAGTTTAAGTGTACAAATATTATTCATTCTTTTTTGTCCTCTTCATTTACCGATGTAGGTTTGTTACAGCTCGATGTGTGATGAGAATTGGTCTCCATAGCTGTTATTTATGGATAGCCGTGTGAAGCGCTCTTTCTCTCTCCTTCGTGATGTTTCGCCTCCCATGCTGGAGGCAGAGATATATACAGCATGTTGTGCTGTATCTACACAGCATGTTGTGCTTTGTATATATCTGCAGTGCGCTGAAAACGTGCCATCTGTGGTGCTCTGATGTCAAGAACTGTCCATTATTAAAACACCGAACAGACACCTTTCACAAAGTGCTATTCAGGAGGTGGGAAAGATGTCCAGTTGGGGTTTTAAGAGCTTAACACTATTGCCAGTAGGGTAAAACCTTTGCTATTTTTAAAACAATGTTTCGTAGAAAAGGAAAAAAAAATACGCAGCATATAAAAGCCAAAGAAAATTTCTACTTCATTACTTTCCACCCCTGAAGGGGTAGCGCATGATGTTCAGTCTCGTGTCCGATATTTGTCTCCATCTGCCGTGAGCTTCTGTAGAAATACAAATTGACCTCCGATGCAGGACTGAAGTCTTCGGCATCCACGGCCAACATCTCACATTCACGTGCGCGCACACAAACACGCACACACACGCTACAGGCAGAGAAGCCAAGCCAAGTACTTGAACCTAACGTAGAACCCCATCAGCGCAGGTGGCATTACTTTGTCAGTTGTTGACTGTTGTTCCGTTGCGAATGTAAGCACGTAACAGCCGCATTCACGACGGTTGGTTTACATGTGCCAAACGGAGACATCTTGGAGCGCCTCTGAGTTTGAATACCTTCGACATCGTATGAATATGTGCGCGTTATACATTGTAATTATTGTTATTATTATTACATCGCTATCCCTTGACTCTCAATTTTCTGTATCTCCGTTGTTGATTTGCCGTTCTCTCCACAGCTCGGATTATAAACCCTCCCCTCCCCCCCAAAAAAAAATGGTTGCTGATTTTCCGTTCTCTGTTGTTGTTGACATGTCGTTCTCTCCGCAGCCTAGTGCAGCGCTTTGTGACCCTCGGGTGAAAGGCGCCCTATAAATGCTATTATTATTATTACATTCACACTGTGCCTGGTTCGCATTAACGCATTGCCAGGTGGACGCTTGCCTTCAAAGGATGTATTTTGAATTTCGATACCATTCTTTCCCCACGTGCTGGTTTGTGGCTTGGGTGGGGATTAAGGGAAGGTCAAGATGTGACAGAGTAATGGAGCAGAATGACAAGGAAAATAACACGCAGTAAGTGCATCCACCCATCCTGTACAGGGTTGCGGTGAGCCGGAACCTATCCCGGCAGACATATGGCGCAAGGCAGGGCTATATTCAGGATGGAACGCCAGGCCATCACAGGGCACCGGGGACAATTTAGTCCGCAGGCCAATTAACCTACTCAGCAGCATGTTTTTGGCCTGTGGGAGGAAACCGGAGTGCCCGGGGAAAATCCACACGGACACGGGGAGAACATGCAAACGCCATACAGAAAGGCACCCGAGCCGTGGATTCTAACCCGGGTTTTATTGCTGGGAAGCAGCAGCGCTGCTGTGTCGCCCTCGGTCCAGTATATGCATATAATGCTTAAAGTTTTCATCAAAAACAATGACTAGCAATATAAACTGTATTTGATTTTGAATTATATTAAATAAAAGGAATAAAATACGAAACGTTGTTTTCATCCCCGCCGCCCCCCAGGCTCCCCGCATCCTATCACACGTGACAGGTAATCATTTCAAATTATGATTAGATTTTTCAAATACATTTCTGAAGTCTGAGTGGAAAACTTCCCGAATTCACGGAGATAAATCACTTTTAAAATGTGCCAGACCAGGGAATCAAAGCGGTTTTGAAACATTTATGCTTAGAAGAAAAACAAAACAACATTCTATCTTTGCGTGTTTGGCTGAAGGATCCTCTTTAAAACCGGTGCCAACCAAATAGAATTTTAATGCAATGAATAACTCGTCTTCGCAAATATCTATACGTATAATGGAGCAAGTGTTTTATTTTTACGTATGTACATATTTAAGTATGTCCGCACTGAGGGTACCTTGAGCACTGATTTGGTGGATTACAATGTTTAAGAGTGGGTTGCCCACTTCAGGTGAGGGGAGAGCAGTTGCCCTCAGTGGAGGAGTTTAAATATCTTGGGGTTTTGTTCACGATTAATGGGTAAGCGGGAACGTGAGGTTGGCCAGCGGATTGCAGCAGCGTCTGCAGTGATGCGGGCACTGTACCGGTCCGTGGTAGTGAAGCGGGAGCTTGGTCCTAGGACAAAGCTCTCGGTTTACAGGTCAATCTAGCGTCCCTATTCTCACCTATGGCCATGAACTTTGGGTAATCACCGAAAGAACGAGATCGCGGATACAAGTGGCAGAAATTAGGTTTCTCTGCAGGGTTGCTGGGCTCACTCTCCGTGACAAGGTGAGAAGCACAGAAATCAGGGACAACCTCGGAGTAGAGTCGCTGCTTCGTCGGATTGAGAGGAGCCATTTGAGGTAGTTCGGGCATCTGGTAAGGATGCCCCCCGGAAGGCTCCCTCGAGAGGTATTCCAGGCGCGGCCCACTGGGCGGAGACCTAAGAGGCCGACCCAGGACACGCTGGAGGGATTATATCCTTCGGCTGGCCTGGGAATCTGTTGCTGAGGAAAGGGATGTCTGGTCCACTCTCCTTGGACTGCTGCCCACCGCGACCCTCACCAGGACAAGCGGTTTAGAAAATGGTTGGATGGATGGACACTGTATAAGAATTTGTTGACAAACCTGTTCTTTCGGGATAGCCGTGTCGAGCATTCCCTCTGCCCTTCACACCAATTCACCTCCCACATTGGAGGCATCTTCTCCAATGTGGGAGGCTAAACGTTGCAAATGAGAGAAAGAGGGAATGCTCGACACGGCTATCCCAAAAGATAGATAGACAGGTGTGGATTATTACAGCAGAAAAATGCCCAGTGAGCTTGCAAGCTCTTTACGGGATTCCTGCGACACAACAAACACAAGCACCGACAACAATGAAGATAGAAAGGAATAGCTTTGGATGGCACCTCTCTTAGTGAAATTCACTCGATGCTATTCTCACATATGGGATAACAGATCCGTATTTGTGTTGCGAACGCACGAGACAGTGTGCCCCACTTGAACGATGGAGCAGCGGCACACGCTAAAGCATGGCCTCACAATCCCAATTCCTGACACGGCATGACGTGGCACACATTCAGCAGTGGATTTGGCAAAAAGCTCTGCGTATTTCAATTTACCATCTAGGAGCTGTGCTGTGCTCGCTGGACCGTGAGTGCCTATATATATATACCAAAAACACATGCATGTCGGTGCCAATTAGAATGTCTGTCTGTCATCTTAAGGCAACCGCAAGTTGTCACGCGAGTTTTACGGGTTGATTTGCCGTCGCGAACTCCCCAGGGGTTCGGCGACATTGCGAAGTGAACCATCGCTGGTGAGAACGTGGGATGGCCGTGTTGTAATGTTGGGAAGGCATGCGTAAATCTCACGCGTTTACAATGTCAGGCAACCCGCAGTCGCATATCTGCCCTGACCCGATTAACCGCCCGCACCAGGTGCAATATTTGCACGTGGCAGACCCGGCGAAAACCTACGTGGACACGAGGAGAAGACAGCAAGGCACCCGAGCCGGGATTAGAACCTGGAACCGTCTTGCCGTGAGGTGGCAGCGCTACTCACCGCGCCACCGTGCCGCCCTCGTCACATAACTGCCTGTACATGGCTCCCCAAGTCGGATATGCGATGGTGTACAGTAATCACAACTGCTTTTTACCGTAGCTGTTTGTAAAAGTACATCGCGTAGGTTACACTGATGTAGGTTTGTACGGCTCCATTCATGATGGTTGCTTTTCATAGCTTTTCTTTCGGGATACCTGTGTCGAGCACTATCCCTCTCGGCTTAGAAAAAAAAACCAGCTTTGAAAAGCAACCGTCATTGCATAGGTTGCTTAGTTTCATAACATTCGGGTTTCCCTTTTCTCAAAACAACCCACGGTTAAATTTGGCCATGCACTTAACTGACATACATTCCAGATGCAAATGTCAAAATATATGCCTTGTTGTGCGACTTACATTATTCTATAGCAGTAGGATATGTGGGAAAGTGCGGTACAGTATTCAATAAGCGGTCAATTGAAGGGAGTTTAGAAGTAGTTCTATATCTCCTTCTGTGAAACAGTTTCTCTAATGCAGTGGATGAGCGGGGGTCAAGGTAGAAGCGTTCACGTCGCGATCCCTGTCAAGTAATACTTAGTATTACCTGCGAATTCTACCAAACACTTCGAAGCCGAGCTGAAAGACAACGATGTCCAGAAGCTAACCATCGCGCTTCGAAGAATCGCAAAGAAGAAGAGCGGCTCTCAAGTTATTCTTCGTCGAAATAAATACAAAAGTGTTTCCAAGCCTCAATCCGTCGTTTGTTTCAAAGCCGAGCCTAACCGGTATATTCAGTTACGAGCCATTTAGCTCTTTGGATTGTGGCATTGAGATGAGAGTGACAGCAGGGCAAAGGGTGAGGCTCTTTGGCCTGTTTGATTGAGAATACACTTAAGTAGGCCAGAGTTTTGTATCTGAACCTGTCACATTCAAGTGAGCTCTTTGAGCTTGGGCATATATAGCTGTGAGGTGAGGGGAATGTAGGCAGGCAGGGCTCTGGAGCTGATCCTAGCCATACCCGAGGTTTGCAATTGTGGATGCAGGGTCTCGGTTGTTGGGGAAGATGGACTGTCACCTTTAATGGGTATCATCTAATGCGCACACACAACCTTCTCCATCGAAGACAACTTGTTACCCCTTTCACTCACCCTCTCACCCACGCATTCACCCACTCACTTGCCAAAGGCACTGGCCCTCTTCCCCCGTCGAGGTGAGATCATAATGCAGTTCATGAGTTTATACTTTTTGCAACACCTTTGCAAAAAGTGGTAGTACCCCTAATTGCTCCAGGGGGTCAAGTGGCGCAACATCAGCGACTCAGACAAAGAGAACATGCAAACTCTACACAGAAAGGTACCGGATCCAGGATTCGAACCAAGGACAATTCTTGCTGTGATGCGGCAGTGCTACTCACTTCGCCACCGTGCCGCCCTCCTAATACATCATACTGATAATAATGAAAGCTAGTAAGCTATCCAAAAAACATTACGCATAAAACGAGTGAGTGGAACTCCCGAATGTCACTTACAATAGAGGACTTAAACGGCATTACCTATTTTGATCAGAGACTCCGTCGAAAACGTCTAGGGTTTGCTAATGGCCTCCACAACCTGAAGAGATACTAAGCGGAAAGGGATTGGATAATTTTTCAAACGAATAAAGCCCAATGGTAATTTCAACTTGCCTCCGAAGAGTTCAAATTAGCTGCGAGGTATATAGATCGCAGTGGTGAGTCGTACTGGGGGCGTTCAGGGCAAATGTCAAAGCAGAGTGGGATAAAGGATTTAGCTTGATGACAGTTTCAGAGGCTGCTCTCCGAGATACATCACAATAATGAAAGCGTGAAGGATGGTAGGAGCTCTGATGAAATCCAAACGAATTTGTATCGGGAAGCAATGATTGTTTCCTATTAGAGATAACCGATTTTGAATGTTTTTTTTGCTCATTTGCTCAAAATGTGATGCGAAAGAGAGAGCCGAATCAATTATACAGCTTTGCTCCAAAATATGACCGTTCGGTGTCGCAGTCGCGTTTGGAAGAGAGACGGTAGATTGTTTAGGAGCAAAAGGACATTGATGTTTGTCTCACCGGCATTTAGGACCATTGTAAGGGAAATCAGACTGCGGTGTTCGATGCGGGTCACGTAGAGATTTTCCCCGAGACCATCATGGTCGTATCGTCAGCAAAGACGTCTATCGTCAGAGCACTTAAGTCCATCACCAAAGTCCATCAGCAAGCGTATTAATAATATCAACATGGAAAAAGGGCCAGGTGCCGGGTTGAATCCCTGCGGGGACTCCCTTCGTAATTTAGCTTTTATGAGATTTGACATTGTCCATGTAAGAGAGTTGGCGAATGCTTTAGCAGAGTATGATTCATCATTAGCCATGATCTGTCCCTGCCTGGATGAAGGCTTCTCCCTGAGCCATCCGCTTCTCCCAACAGTGAGGCGACGCAAACAATCAGCCCAACACCTGCACACGACTCGCCGGTTTCATCACTCTGCCCACTTCGGACATCAATCTCGCGCCTGTTCTCTCCTTTGGCTGGCACTCTGTCATTAATCTTAACCACGGGCCCTCATCCCGCCAGTGACATGTCCTGGCCAAGCCTACTTACTTTTCTGAGCAGGCATTATGATGGCTGTACGTTATCTACAGTCTGCAAATCCACGTGCTGGTTCCTCCTGCCTCGTGGTGAGATTCCCAGCAGGCGTCTCTCAACGCTTCACGTACAACATATACGAACAAACAAATAAATAGCACGCGAAAATTGATGCGTGTATCGTAAGGTTAAGAATTAACGTACATCAATTAATTGATGTGTTGTTATACCAAAACTTTATTGACCACAGGGGTAAGTTGGTGTCTTGCTCAGTTGTCTTATTTGTAAGTGTACTGTTCAGAATAGCAGTACTAATGAATAAAGGACTTTAGTTACCAGCAGGATGACAAAACTGGTCACCAAATTTGTCCACGTTCGCTGTAATGACGTCGAGTAGTAAATTATATATTTTTGGGGTTTTAAATTTAATGAGTTGAGAGTCCCTTTGCAGATAGACGCGTTACAATGTTCTTACACAATTTTGCACGCTGGCACAATGCAGCGTTATCCTTCAGGATATTAATTACAGCTGCTAATGCCGTGAATCTGCATCAACAAGAATGTTTTGCAGAAACGAACACATCATACACCCGTGTGTCTTGATTGTTAAACAGCACAAAAAGTTAATTAAAGTCTGACATTGATAAGGCTTGCAACCAATAATGGTATTTGCAAATGTGGTTTCCGCAGATCACTTTCAGAAAGTTTTCACCTTTACTCTTCTGCAAGGATGTCCTTCTCTGGCAGACAGTAATATGTTTGTTCAATCACGATACATGGCAATGGATTTTCTTAATAATAACCATTGTAATAAAACCCTGTATGATGATATCACCAGCTCAAATATATGCGTGTTCACAATAAAGCACACGCTGTGCCAATCTGTACTCTGCTTACTGTCAGTTAACCCTTGGCTCGCCACCCTTTTTTTTCACTGCTCTTTCACAATCCACTGCTGGATGAAGGCCTCCATATTTCACTGCATCGGGCAGGGCGTGTTAGGAAACCAGGGAAGAGGTTGGGGAGTAGGGTGGGGGATAGACGGGAGGCAATACTGCTTCAAATACCATGCATCACTGACGTTAGCCAATAGCCATTACTAAAAATGTAACTCCCCTAGGCCTTAAATACGTGTATCCATAAAGAAACATTTTTGTCAGCTAACACGTCAATGAATGGTGCCTGCTAGAATAACAACATGAAGTTGTTGACGGTTTTTATCCCCTCTGCTTTGGTCGTTCAAAATATAGTAGCGGCAATTCGAAGGGCGTTTCGCTTCGTATTTCAGTGAGAAAAAGATTTTGGACTCGACAATTGCGTGACGCTGCATTTGTGTTGTTTACGTGATGAATTAATAATTCCCCAATCGTGCCCAGATTAGGAGTTGGTGTGAATTTGCATGTTAACAACGTATGGTCCATAAAGTGACGTACTTGATGCGAGACACCTAATAAGAACGGCAACATCGAATCTACATTATGAAATTTAAAGGAGCGCTGTGGGTTATTACATTTAGCGTATTACTACAGTAAATACTAGTTTGGAGCGCTTTTTTCAATCTACTGCTAGATTAAGGCCTCCCCACAGGCAAAAATTAGAGTTTTTGTGACCACACGTTAACATGATGGTCAGTGTAGGTCAGTGAAAGAGAATGACCAGGATTAGTTGAAATATCTCTCACCACTGGTGTGAGTCATGGATAGGAATTGAACTCAGGTTGCCAGGTTCATGGTTCAGTGGGATAACCACTGATTTACCACTCCAGTCCCATATGCAACATACTTCTTATGCTATGGGATCACCCCCTGTAGTGGGGCTCTCCAGAGCTCATAGAGTCCTTTAGTGGAGGCCTGTCAGCAATGGCACAAGCGGGCAATTGCAGGACTGCACCTCTTTAACAACAACCGCCGTTCGCCACTAAGTGGCAGTGACGTCACCACGGCGCCCGTGCCAAGCCAGGTGTACCTTGAGGCCACGCGAAGTGTCAAAGGCTCGCCGACAGGTCATCATGGGACAGACCCAGGTGCCATTGCACCTTTTTCTAAAGTGCTGGAATCCCGCTATTTCCAACATCCGTGACCGATGCATGAAAGGATAGCTCAGGTGCTCCCGGTAAGAACTTACTTCCGCTACCGAAAGGGGCACCACCAACGCTGCCTCGCCTATAGATTTAGCTTCTCTGCACATGTACACACGGCGGACAACAATTTACAAGATTGTACTATACAAATGAGTCCTTTCGAAAGGATATTTAGGAGGGCTAAGACCTCTGCCAGAGAATTCCGAGTAAGAAAACAGCCAGACTCGCAGGAACGCACGTGAAGGTCAGCGACGCACACTCAACGGTACGATTGTGGGAGCGCAGATCGATAGTGTGGGTGCAATTGAGTGCCGGCAAAAATAGGCAGCCAAGTTGAATTGGGACCAGCACTTAGCTTGTTAGGCATGCTCCGATCCCCCGAACTGTTTTATGTTCTGCAGGACTCTTACATTTGTTAGAACATCCGTGTAATGTCATACTTGTCTGCAACGTCTAATTGTATGGCAATAACACTCCCCATGGCTACCGTGCACAAATTACGCTACGAATGGCACAATATTGTTTTTTAAAAACGGTAATTATACAAGGGAGAATAAGTTGCTCACGACACTGCGAGTGGAAAGACATCCATCTGGAGGGCATGTGGCTTAATCTGCCATGCTGTCTTCGGAAGAGGTACCCACACTTTACCCCACCACACGCGATCTGCCAATCATCTATCGGTGGTGTACCCGCTTATACATCTGTGCGGACGGAGAGAGGGGTTCTAAGAAACCTACCCATTATTTAAATGGTGTGGAGATCGAGTCTGAAACATCTCGACGGCATCTCCAGTGTGCTATCAAACACGCACTGCAGCAGCATCCCTCTCATATATATATAGTTTAACCATAGCATAGGGGCGGCACGGTGGCGTTGCTGAGTAGTGCTGCCGCCTCACAGCAAAAAGGATCCCGAGTTTTAATCCCGGCTCGGGTGCCTTTCTGCGTGGAGTTTGCATGTTCTCCTCCTGTCCGCGTGGGTTTTCGCCGGGCACTCTGATTTTTTCCCGCAATCCCAAAACATGCTGCCGTATAGGTTAATTGGCCTGCGGACTAAATTGCCCCCGGTGCCTTGTGATGGACTGGCGTCCCATCCTGGGTATAGCCCTGCCTTGCGCCCTGTGTCTGCCGGG
>JAZEWU010000010.1:7559440-7608810 GCA_036362915.1 Geotria australis
TTAAGGCTGCTTCGAATATACTGAAAGGTCGTGAAACTGGCGATCTTAAGAGCGGCAAAAATATTTTGTTATCTGTGCTTGTGCACCACTGGCAGCACAGAATCACATGTATATTTTGTGGTAAGGACGTTATAGATCTCTGCCTAAAACATAACACTGATGTCTCCATCATTAGACAGGCTTTTCCCCGAAAGGTTCATTTAACACTGTCAGAGGAGATTTAGAAATGTTCCTTTAAAATTAATGATTTTACATGCAGTGTGGCCAGATGGCCCAGGAGCTAATATCATGTCAGAGTAATTAGCTGGCACCTGTGAGCAAACTATGCTCTAATGTGTAGCAAGCCATAATAAAGCCCAGTTTGGTTCGGGTGACGTAAAAAAATAAATGTCGTAAACCCGCCTCCACCCAACACAGCCGGTTCGTAAGGTTTGTCATGTGAAAATAACATGCCAATTCAGTCATCCATTGTCAAAAACCGCTTAATCCTGTACGGGTTGCAGTGAGCCGGAGCCTGTCCCGGCAGACACAGGGCGCAAGACAGGCTGTACCCAGGATGGGACTCAAGTCCATCACAGGGCAACGGGGGAAATTTAGTCCGCAGGCCAATTAACCTATGCAAGATTGAACTCATTTGATGGTGATTCGAACAACGCAAGTATTGTTTCTGTAATGTATTTCAGAGCGATGTAACTAAAACTGTCATACTGAAATGACACCGATACTCATGTGTAATGAAAAACTTCCATATTGCTTTACTGGATGGCAAATCTACATAAAGAAGTTTATGATGAAAACATCCCTGTACACGTGGCCATTAGAAGAGCAGTGAGCTGTTCATAATTTATTGTACTTTGGGGGTGTAAAGGCAATTGACATTTAATGAAGAATTACGTTGCAATATGGTGACAACTGTATGAATCGCGGCAATATTTACAAACGAGTGAAATAGCTGCTTTTGGGACAAGAATGCATTCCCTTCACAAAACAAGAAAGTTACTTTCTTGCTTAAGGTCTTCATTTATATTTTTGGCGTGGATTATGAAAACGTATAATTTAAACAAGCATCCGTTCACCTCCTGACATGTGCTTGATTCCAATTTGCTTCACGTCCAGGATCGACTACTGAACATGCATAATGTCAGGTAGAATCGATGCATCATCGATCCGAATACTGACGTCGTCGTTACAAATACTGGCCTTACTGGTCACCGTTACAAATACTGGACCTTAAGGCTGGCCTGTGGCCACCTATCCCGGATCTGTGCTGACCGCTAAATGGCGATGATGATGCGATCATCTCCGAGCCGAGAGAACAGCCAACAGCTGATTGGCGAGATGTTCTGCAGAGGTATCGTGACCTGACCAGCCAATAGCACCCATGAAAGAATATGGAATGACACCCCCAACTACCGCATTGCTTATATATGCATGTGTCCTGATTGCTGTTTGTAAAAGATGCTAAGATAAATGTAATTCTCGCGAGATATTAGCTTAATTCTTTAATAATTTCGCTTGCCGTTTCACCCTCGGAGGACTAGTATTGAAAAACAACTCACTGCTCTCTTCATGTGCATTTGTGCAAGGGTGTCCCCATCTTTGCAACTACATTTAGGGGCACAATCTCCATCCATCCATCCATTTTCAGAAACCGCTTAATCCTGTACAGGGTCGGGTGAGCCGGAGCCTATCCCGGCAGACACAGGGCGCTAGGCAGGGGAACACCAAGGATGGGACGCCAGTCCATCGCAGGGCGCCTAGGGAAATTTAGTCAGTACGCCAATTAACCTGGCAGCATGTCTTTGGACGGTGGGAGGAAACCGGAGTGCCCGGCGAAAACCCACGCGGACACGGGAAGAACATGCAAACTCCACACAGAAAGGCACCCCGAGCCGAGATTCGAACCCGGGCCCTTCTTGCTGTGAGGCGGCAGCGCTACCCACTACGCCACCGGGCACAATCTCAAGAAAAATAAGTGTGCATGTATATTTGGATCGTGCCATATTCACTCTTCAACATTTACCAAAATTGCACTAACATCGGTTATGTTACTATTCAAAGTATCCTTACTTGTATAAATCCCCCATAAATAAATAAAATAATACTAATAATAGCATTTATATAGCGCCTTTCACGCGAGGGTCACCCCCTAGTCAACGAACACTCTAAAAATATGCTGTTATTTATTATACTTTGAGAATTGTTGGTTTAAGAAATTTATTTTTTTGATAAGGAAACTGCAAATCTAGTGAGATGAAAGCCCCAGGTACATTGCAACTTTAATAGCAAATCACATAAAAAATGTGCACAAATATTCTTTGAAGGATGCTATAACATAGAATGATAGAAGAATGCAGTACATTTTTTTAAAATATACAATCTGAAACCAGACCGTGCAAAGAATCATTTTTCATGCAGTATACCTCTTCCCTCTGCTACGCGTAAAATTAGAAAAATCAATGCCTAGGCACACATCTCCACTCATGAGCCAGCCATATAAAATCAATGCTTATAATTTGCGAAATCACCAAGCAGCCAGGCCAATATGTGATATTTACATCAGCGTTATCACGCGGCACTTCCAACATTTTGTAGGGCCTGTACGCAATTATCTCTGGGGATAGATTCAACACTTACACTGCAAAGTATTTTCCTCACCAACAGATTGAAGCGTAACAGTATGCAATTATAGCAGTTTAAAACATCTAAAGTTTCACTATTCCGGAAAATATATATTTTTCTGGCAACTTGAAACGTAAAGATAGAGATAACTCACGCCTAAAAGAAATTCAACAATAATTTGTCATCAGATGCGATATTTTTTTTACATAACGTTTAAATTCCTATACTTAAATACTGCTGGAGAATGACCAGGAAAAAATGAACTCCGTACTAAAATAGAAGACCCCTAAATAAGTAAGATTTCAATATGGGAAAAATAACATCCTAAAGAAAGCCATAGATCTTCCAGAAACATGGGCACTGAAAAAAAGGCATGGTGTAAAGTCCTCTTCATAACGACGACAGCGCCATCCATCCATCCATTGTCACAAACCGCTTAATCCTGTGTACAGGGTCACGGTGAGCCAGATCCTATCCTGGCAGACACAGGGCACAAGCCAGGGCTATATCCCGGATGGGACGCCAATCCATCTCAGGGCACCGGGGGCAATTTAGTCCGCGGGCCAATAAACCGATGTATCAGCACGTCTCTGGACTGTGGGAGGAAACCGGAGTGCCCGGCGAAAACCCACGCGGACACGGGGAGAACATGCAAATTCCACACAGAATGGCACCCGAGCCGGGATTAAAACCCGGGAGCTTCGTGCTGTGAGGCGGCAGCGCTACTCACCAAACATAAATACTCGAGCATACCAGCGGTTGGCCCTTGTTCGACTTTTGCACGTATTATCCTGTCTTAAAAAAAAAACTGTGCACATCTAATTTTTCAAGGCCATCTACTATCTAGAATACAAGTCGTCCTAAGCGATTCCTTCATATGCGAGATGGGGTTTAACTCAATATCCCATTCTCATCTGTCACTCCTGTTGCCCAAGAAATAATCATTGATTCTATTCTCACAATTTAAGCTGGCCTGTTAGTTGCTGCGTTTCCACCTATCGCTATATTGCATACTTGTTCAATAAGATTTATCCTTTTTCCTGACCTTCAGAAACCCATCAGCCAGTTGTATGGCGCAATAATGCAAAATGCATTATTGTTGATGGATAGGAGGTGGATTCCACTAGGGAGTTTCGTCAAATAGACTTCAGGGTATGCATACCTTGTGTAGTGAATCTAAAGCCACCATCTAAATCAATGCTACGAATGACACCTCAGAAGAGAAAAACAAATCTGGAGGCATTTTGATCGTTTGAGCATTACATTTATTTTTTAAAAATATTAGTTTATATTGTCGCTTTCCCAATAAATAGAAATTCTATATTTAGTGGTACAAAATGTAACACATCAAAACCAATTGCACCATTATGAAAACTCAAATTCCTTTTCCAAGATTGCTGCATCACATTCACAAAGCCTATCCGTAGCAACACATTATAACCAAGGGGACCATAAGGCATGTACTTGTAATCATGTATTAGAAAAATAGCACTTTGAAATGCCAACACCATCACATCAGCCTACAGGTTTTCAGACTGCAGTCTTTGCATCTTTCCCACAGGCGACATTTATGTGACAGTATTTCACTACTCAAAGCTAAAAGTGCAGCCCTGCGAGTGCTAGCTCACGCCACTGCTGCTGGAATGGCATCCACTACAGAAATAGATGTTTATTATTACAGCAGAACCCGGTGAGCTTACAAGCTCTGGAAGCGGGCTACCTGCGATACAACACACGTACAAATACCACTAGAACAGTGGTTCCTAACTTGTATTGCAGCCTGAAAATATGTTCTCGGACCCCTTATTACTAAATACATACATAACAAAATAAATACAAACATATGGCATGTCTCGCACCCCCAGTAAGGGTATCTCGCACCTCTAGGGGGTGCGTGCCCCCCAGGTTACGAACCACTGCTCTAGAGGGAGCTCTAGACAATCCCCTAACACATTACCCCTCTATCCGTGACCTGCCGATTGACCCATTTATAGAGCTGGGTGGACATGGGCCGGGGAATTTAATAAACTTGCCGATTGGTTACAATCGCCATTCTGGGAGATCAAACCAGTGACCTGTGGATGTGCTAATCATTACACCATGGCAGCACCCTCAATTATTCACGTTTCAAGGGCAAATTAACGAATTAACCATTGTATAAATCTACTACTCTTTGCAAGAGTAGACATTTGCGAATGAGTTCCTTGTGCCATTAAATAGACGCAGACATTCAATGCAATACTATACATGATTAAGTTTGCTTTGGATTCATCTGAAAAAGGCTCAAATAACAGTCACCATCATCAGTATCGCTTAACCCTGTAGAGGGTCACAGAGAGCGGAGCCGATCCCCTGCAGATAGAGTTCAAGGAAGGGCTATACCCAGGATCGTACAGCAGTCCATCGTGGGGCAACAGGACAATTTAGTAAGGAGGCCAAATAACCGAGGCAAGCATGTCTTCGGACTGTGGGAAGAAACCGGAGTGCCCGGCAAAAACCCACGTGGACACGGGGAGAACATGCAAACTCCCCACAGAAGGCACCCGCGAGCCGGGAATCAAACCCGGGACCTTCTCAATGTGCCACCGTGCCTTCATAAAATAACAAAATAAATTAGTCAATTATACATTAGGAAGTAATTAAACCAAGTTTGATTTCTAAATCAATGCGACACTTGAAAACATTAATAAAGCAATGTTCATTGACATTTCTTGAGAAAACCCTAGTCACAGATCATCGACAGTATGATAGGGCATTAAAGACTGAATAATTTGTCATGTAAACAAATCGGTAGATTTAACATGAAGGCTTTCGTGACTAATATTACACATAATGAAGTGTTCTCGGGTTAGGTCATGTAAAATGAAAGTGTCGTAAACCCACAGACACCCGACACAGCCAATCAGTAAGGTGTTCGTCATGTTACCAGAACATGCCAATGTATTACTACTTCAGCACACCGGTGTGTTAGTGAGAAAACCCACAACATTTATAATGAAGAATTACATTTTGCAGATAATTGCAACCAGCTTAAACAGGCTTTTTGCCAGAGGTGTGAATATTGTGGGTTTGCTGTCCTAACATACAGGGTGTGCTGAAGTAGCATTCTGTTTACGTGACCAAAACCCCACTAATCGTCCGCGTGCAGGTGGGTTTATAATAATTTTACTTTCCTGAACCCGAACCAATGATGGAATATATAAACGGGCCGCATTTGAAATTATTTTAGATTTATATCCACGCAAGACCAAAACATAAGAGTCGCGATGGTTTAATTGTCATTAAACATTTTTATATTGAACAAAGCAGCTATATTGTGTTTAGAAATACAAGTTTGACTATTAATCAAACTCAATAAAGAAACTGTGTACAACGCGCTGCGTGGCACATTGTCACACACTGCCTCTTATCAGTGCCATCGACCCGACGTTTATTTGCCCGTCACAAAATAACACTTCTCGACTCGGCGTTTCTTTCACCTTTCTTAACACTGCTCTTTAGTATTTTTCTTAATATGCAAGCTACTCGATAGCTTTAGTGCTAAATTTAATTGTCACCATCGTGTAGAGTTTGGACCCTTTCCAAAGTTGTTTTTCCCCGTTATTCTGCAGGTAAATATAAAGCTGCATCTCCCTGCAACACGGTATCTTGTTCACACCACTCGTGGCAGGAGAGCCTACACTAGAAGGCCTTCTAGACAGTGCCCCTCTGGGATATTTGGCCGAGTATATACACCACACGACACTTTACGGGATTAAGCGGTTTCTGAAAAGGGATGGACACTGCATTTAGCCATGTCTGGGAGTTGAGCTCAGGTCAATGGCTTCCCAGCAATGGCTTCCCACCACTGGACTACTGCTCCACCGTGATGCATTTAGAGGCTATACAAATCCAAGTTGTATCACATTAACTCTACACATATGTACGTTTCAAATACATAAGCATTTGTACGGCCAAGAATGGCAATTTTGTGTGGGGGAAATGGGGAATTAAATATGATTATAATGTATACAGTTTTTATTGAGATCTTTTTCAAGTGACAAAAATAAATCATTGCGGGGTATAAGATGCATTTGTACATGAGGAAAAGCATGCTGCTGATGTACTGTTTGTTATGATGCAGAATGGGCATTTGCTTCAACGCATTCCACCAAATAAAGACAAATTACGCCTAATTAATGGGTTTTCAATATTTACGATGATTTGGAAAATGTTGGCAGTTTCCCTGTAAATGAGATGAGAGATAGATAGATGTTCATGATTACAGCAGAAAATATCGTGTGAGCTTGCAAGCTCTGGAAGCAGGAGGAAAATAGAACAAGGCGAGAGCCATGTACACCACAATGCTTACCACGTGTCTCAAAAGCATGTTTGACTTTGAGGATATGCATTATTTGATTCCATTTGCTTAATAGTCAAACAAGACCTAACTAAGGGTAATTAATTACTTGCAAGTTAGGGTGTAATACACTCATGTTAGGGGAGACTGTTCCGATTCTCAGCAGAAATAGCAAGCTTTTGGCTTTGTAATGTTTAAACTATTCTGCTGAAGTGTGAATTATGATAGACATCTCGCCGTACGGAGCCATGTGTGAATCCAGATCAACTTTGCACAAGGGGGCAAATGAACCCTAGAAATCGAGCAATAACCGCTTTTAGAGCTCGGCTCTAGCCCTTTGCTTTGGTGAGCATTCCGATTCAAGGGATAGACTTTGCTAACCTTAGCAGCCTTCTCACCAAACCGAATCAACGTCTGGATCAATGCATCCATCTCAATAAAACTTGGTGTGAAGGGTCTTAAGACTTGGTTACAATCGGCTGTGAAGTCGCTCTTCTGAACCATTGATGTCACAAGCAGATTTCTGGCCACTGCTCTTTCCCTACGAAAAAAAAAGATCTAAGCGGCTTAGCTACTGCAAAAAATATGAGAACCAAAAGATAACAATGTCAAATCACAAAAATCTCATTGAAGGCAAAAGGGTGGTTTTTCCACTGCACCAGCTGAATTATCCTTGCAATTATTTCTTAACCACTTCTTCCTTCAACAAGGGTGCCATGTAGAATGGCTAAATATGTTTCTCCCGTCACTTTTATGCTACTAGGTTGATTTATTTTGGCTGTTGGTACTATTAGTATTTACACTAAAATCTTCAGAATCCTAAACGAGGTCCACCATAACATGGGCAACTTAAAGTATATTGTGAGTAACGTTCCATCCATCCATCCATTTTCAGAAACCGCCTAATCCTGAACAGGGTCGCGGTGAGCCGGAGCCTATATAGTTATTTATTTATTTATTTCCAGTTCTTCATTTTATGGATAGCAGCAGTGCAAGAAGAGTTGACCAGACATCCCTTTCCTCATCAACATATTCCAGCTCTTCCTGGGGGATTCCCCGGCGTTCCCAGGCCAGCCGAAGGATATAATCCCTCCAGCGTGCCCTGGGTCGACCGCAGAATATTGTCATTCATGTCCTTGTGCATTAGGAGGTGCAGAGACTGGGCTTTCTGCTCGAGACGTCTCCTGATAACCCCGTGCTGAGTACGGACAGTATGTGTCGGAGTCTGGCGTTTATTCAATTGTGTAAAGTGGGAATTTTTTTTTTCTCAATCATACATCTTAAAAAAAAAAACCCGTGTGCTAGTAATCTAAATTTATACCAATCACAACGGGAGATGCTAGTAGACATAACCAATATGTTAGAAGATAAAGTGTGCATGTACAAGATATGGATAGGATCCTCCTCCCGATTTATCATCTCCATACGCAACATCCATCCATTGTCAGAAACCGCTTAATCCTGTACAGGGTTGCAGTGAGCCGGAGCCTATCCCGGCAGACAGAGTGCGCAAGGCAGAGCTATAGCCAGGATAGGATGCCAGTCCATCACATATACAGTATTTTACATTTTTAAACGTGCACAACAAAAAAAAATATATTTCCACGTAAATAGGCATCGTATTGACGTAGGTTTTCACAACTTTATGTATGAGAATTGCACTTAAAAGCTGCTCTTTTGGGTTATGCATGTTATTTTGGCCGCGGAGTTTTCCTTGACTCGTTCAGCCTCCCACTTTGGAGACATGGGATGGGCATAATTTTTCATAAACAAGACTAGGTGTTAGAATTTACACAGATTATTGAATAAAAAAATCACTCCTTATTATTATTATTGCTTACAACGTTATAAGGCTTCGGCGAATGGTACAATATTTCCCCAGTTAATTAGGACACATTAAATTCACAGCCAACATATGTATGGCTATCATTTCAAAAATGCAGCTCGGGTCCTGATACTCAATTTGTATATGCGCTTTTTACGGCTCACAGACATATGCGCTATTGTGTTCTTTTAATAACAAAAATGATGCCCGCAGCAATGACACTGACGTTGATAAAGAGACTGTGAACACAGTCATTGGTGGTGTACACAAAGAGGGCAGCTATATAAAACAAATAATAACTATATTTAAATATCAATGGTGTGGATTACCATGAGAAAAGCCAAGGCAATGAAAGGCATTATTGCAGTTCTATGACGTGATTGTAGTTCGTATATTGCAAACCACGGAACATAAAACATCTTCATTACCAGCATCCAGTCCTACAAGCAGTGAATGGAAGGACCTCTGCTCTCTAGTACTTGTGTATAAATGCCTGCCACTAGCAGCTAGTGATAGAATCGTATAACCGATTGTTCTCACCCATGCCTCTGCTTTATTGCAATAGAATCGGGGAGAGGGGGGGCGTTCCTGAAAATTGAAGCTTTTTAAATAGGGCCCTACGTGAATAGAACATTGCTCGGTGTATTTTCTCTCGTAAATAGCAACGAACACTATTTCTTGTCATCTCTAGGGCTGTGAGGGGAATTTACTTCTTCGATCTGCCAATAGGCCAATGTTACTCTGTATTTTAGTGCATTTAAAAAACAACAATGCTATGCGCTTCCTTCAAGACAATAGATTTTGAATAACCTCCCGCTGAAATTCCACATTGCCTCATCACTTTTCTTGATTATGGTTAGAGTTACATGCTTGCACAATTTAATGCCGTAAATATGTCGTGTTACCTTGTGATGTTATTAACGGTTTGCGTCGGTTAGTTCGAACGTTTGTTGTGTCACAGGAAACCCACATCCAGTGCTTGCAAGTTCACTGGGTATTTTCTTCTGTAATAATAATCACCTCTCTATCTATCGCGATGAGTTTGTAATTTTCTAAGAAAGTGTTCTCTTGTAACTGGTTTTCATATCTGTAAATGACCATAAAAAAACCCTTTAACATCCCCATGGAATCATGATTAATAACCTTGCCTCCGTTAAGAATGTGTTCACATTTTGTAGGTAGTTTTGTTTACGCATATGTATTAAAAATTACGAGTGTACTCTATATGTGAATATGCTCAAACATACCGGAAAAAAATAAACACAAACAAACCCATTATCCATTGATTATCGTACAATCCCCGTAGGCTCCTCTCACTGAAGAACGATGGCTTTGTTGCGTAGCTTATTGATCTTATTAATGAAGAGCACACGCATTGCAAGGTATACGTCACACACTAATACACGCGCCAGTATTATATCTCCAGAAATAATACATACCCGTGGGTTAGAGTTCATAACGTTACTTATTAACGCCACGTACAGCTAAAAGAAAATTAGCTATTGTCCAACATCTTAACGTATGGATTTATTTACAATTCTTTAATGTATTACATGTATTAGCACTGTCCCGTTAATATGGCTCTTAAAGCAAGGGGCTCCCCGCCGAGTAATAATATTAACTTTTCATTTAACGGTTATGGTTGCCACTGCGACTGTGCAATCCTATTGTGTATTGTACAATGCAAGGATCGCGACTACCGTTTCGTCTGTTTTCCACCGTGTTGTCATTGTAATGGTTAATAATGATCCAGTTCGCAATGCGCGAAAGTTCCACGTCTGGTCATGGACGAGACTAGGATACGGAAGTGCGGGGGAAACTGCAGGGGTTGGGGGGGGAGTCAGCCAGGCAGTCAGCCGGCGCCAACCAGCCAGACACTGCTTCTTATATATAAGCCAACTAATTAATGAGTGTTTTTTTAGTGGTGGGAGGAAACCGGAGAACTCGGAGGAAACCCACGAAGAACAGGGGAAAATAAGCACACTCCACACAGAAAGGTGCAGTTATCAAACTGCCTCGGACAGAGGTTTCTTTCTGTGAGGCGCAGATGTTTACCGCTGTGCCACTGACTTATTTTTGTCAATTTTATTCTATTTTCTGATGCAATATGCATGATATAATAATGAAACTTCACAATTATTCTTAGAGTTATTACATACAAAATAATAGCTGTTAACCATTAAATTAGCGCTGTCAAACGTTGTATTGATACATTGACAGTGCAGTGGTTATACGACATCATTTTCTCCCAGCGTGCACTCCACTAGCATTATAGATTGTAAAGTTGTAATGATTAGAAAGACTTATGACAAGCATATATTGAATAACTTTTAAGCAATCAATGTCTGTGTTTTAAGTGCTGTACATCAAAGCACAAATTCATAGTGTAAATTATTTGACACGAGGATACAACTTCAAGATAACTGATATGCGACAATCGTTATATTGTGAAATTTAATGTTAAATAATCATAATAATGTATGACTTATAACGTGCGAAGTTTCGTTCACTCTCGACGGTAGATGAGATCGACTCAGGAAGCACGAAGAACTGCAGAAAGGAAGGAGAGGAAGAAGGCAGCCCGTATAGTAAGCTAGCGCCAACATTCGCCAGACACTGCGTCTTCTACATATTAAGATGATGTTATGGGCCAAATAGTGAGCGTTTTGTTTCAGCTACGGGAGGAAACGGAGCAGCCACCGAAAACCCATGCAGACACAGAGATAACACACAAACTCTACACAGAAAGGCTCCAGTCAGGCATCAAATCCAGAAGATGGATTGCGTGCACAGGGTGGTGAGGTTAAGGGGTAAATGGAGAGATGGAGAGTAACGTACATAGTGAGACAAGACAACAAAGACACGAGAGGCGAGAAAGCCGAGACAAGGAGGGTGTAACACAAGACAGATCCACCGTATAGCCTTAACACACTGTCGGGTCAAGTCCTGTTCGCCAGCATCATTATAAACCACAACTGCACGCGAGGGGGTGGGTGGCCAGCAGCACTCCCGGCCGCCTTTGTCTCTCTAGAAATAAAATAGGGGAGGCCCAGGACTGGTTCAGAAAATAGTCACTGGTGTCGGCCGTGAGTGGGAATCGAACTCGGGTTACCGGGCGGTGCATTAACGGTCGCAACTACCATTCAGCAAAAGACACACAGATCCCCCGTACAGTCTCAACAGACTGTAGGGTCAAGTATTGTTAGCGAGCACCTATGAAGGCCAGCACGGCGAACGAGGGAGTGGATGGTCAACACCATCCCTCGGCCGCCTTTGTCTCCCTAATGCTTACACACCACGCCAGGCACTAATTTCAG
Source organism: Geotria australis (assembly GCA_036362915.1). NCBI lineage: Eukaryota > Metazoa > Chordata > Hyperoartia > Petromyzontiformes > Geotriidae > Geotria > Geotria australis. Next base: position 7,571,544 of record JAZEWU010000010.1, read on the forward strand.
GACGAATGCACCAAGGGGATACGCAGGACCGGGTTAGAGAATCGTCACTGGTATGGGGGGCGAGCGGGAATCAAACTCGGGCTGCTAGGATTGTAGCTCAGCGGGTGAACAGCGCTTTGTGACCCTCGGGTGAAAGGTGCTCTATCATTATACTACCGTTCCCCACACACGGACAAAACGTTACACGGAGAGAGATGGCGGCACGGCTCTGCTCATTGTAAAGACAACGATGTCCAGAGGCTGACCGACCATCGTGCTTCGAAGAATCGCAAAGAAGAAGATTGTTAAGTGACAACATGTATTTCGGGACAGCCGTGTCGAGCGATCTCCCTCTCTCCCTCGCGACGTTTCGCCTCCCACATTTGAAGCATCATCAGGCGTGGCAGGCGAAACGTCGCGAGGGAGATCACTCGATACGGCTATCCCGAAAGAACAGCTTGGACGAGCAACCGTCATGAATCGAGCCGCGCAAACCTACATCAATACAATATGTTTTTCCTCTACTTTGTGAAGGACGGGAAGTGCCCAGGTGAAAAAGAGAGGGTGGCTGCTTGGGTGTAAGTATGGGCCTTGTCACCTGTGCCTATAATTTATGCCACTGCTGAAAAGGACACTTATGGCAGGTGTTCCATTTTACTCCTGGCCAGACAGTGTTAAATTAAGTTGTCCAGCGATGCAATTTGCTTCACGTTCAATCGAACCTGCTACTTCCCAATTGTGAGTTCAGTACGCTGGTGTCTATGCTGTACAGGGATAGCATGTATAGTTCCCTCGTATTCTACTATAAACATAAGAAGAAATGCAGTATTTAAAACGTACTGCGAAGTCATTGTACAACCAGGAATTAAATAATTGACAGAAGCTTGATTGCCCTGATGTAGTTGTGACGGCTAGATTCATGATGGTTGCTCTTCAGAGCTGTTCTTTCCCGATAGCCGTTGGAAGCTTCCAACGTGGGAGGCGAATGTCGCGTTGGAGAACGCTCGACACGGCTATCCCAAAAGAACATCTCTGAAGAGCAACCATCATGAATCGAGCCGTGGAAACCTACATTAAACTTCAAGTTGTAACGATATAGATTTTCACGGCTCCATGTAGGAGAATTGCTGCTCCAGAGCTAGTTTGTTTCTGAAGGAACAGTCGACACAGCTATCCCAAAAGAACGGCTCTTGAGAACAATCCTTAAAGCTCAGATCGTCAGAGGTCTATGTCCTCACGGGATGTAATGTACGAAGTGATCACAGTTTGGTGCAATTAAAGCTACTTCAACATTACCAAAAGAGAGGACAATCAATGCACATTCATGGCAATCAAAACGTGGCAGAATGCTTCTGTATACACGATACTTCACCATCATAGCAAAAGGATTCGTGATATACAACTGCGCCCACATTGAGTACCCATTATAAAGAATGGCCACATTTTATAGCCTGGCTTTTGTAATATTTCAAGCAGGGGAAATCATCCTTGAGATATTAAACCCCCAAATACACAATCAATGTGCAGAGGTGTAATCGTAATGTATGAAATAAGTGGCAATCATTTCCCTTGGAATGTAATGAAAAAGGGAAAAGGATTCACCCGATTTACTGATGTAGGTTTTCGCGACTCGCTGAATAACGTTACAAAGCTGTTCTCTTGGAATAGCCGTGTCGAGCGATCCCCCTCTCTCCAGCGCGACGTTTCGCCTTGCACGTTGGAAGAATCTTCAGCGCCTGAAGATGCCTCCAACGTGGGAGGCTATCCCGAAAAGACAGCGTTGAAAAGCGATCTTCTAAATCCAGGATGTGAACGGGAAAGCACCGGCCGATTTCACGATAGCGAGGGAAGAGCGCTCGAAAAGCAACCATCATACATCAATCCGTAAAACCCTACATTTTAGAACAGGATAACCAAAGCAACTCCCCTTCTCTCCTGCAAAACGCAACTCCCAATCACCGAATTATTTTCATCCCAGTATGAACAAATAGGACAAATATATACAAACGAGTGTACTGAAACAGCAAACAATCGGCACCTTCACATGCCTAACCTTAGTAATCTACTGTCGGGTTGGAGGCCGGTTTCCAACACTTAGCGTTTCCGTGACCAAACCCACATAAGGTAATAATTTACTCTGGACAACACCGATCACAAAAGCCTTCATGTTAAAGCGTTAAGAGTGCCTCTGTGCGGCTCAGTCTGACGGACGCCCTTCTGCCGCCAATGGCGATGGAAACAAATCCAGCCTTAACGATGACCGCACGTTTCGCCGCACGTTCCGCGAGTCCGAGTCAGCTGTGTCGAAACAAATCACGAAGCTCCCACAGCTCGACAGCCACGACAAGGCTCGATAGCACAACAGCGGGCTGACCACGCATCCACAAGCCACGGGCGTGCCGGGAGTTCTAGGTAACCGCATGCACTCCCTCACGCAGGGCCCTGGGGTGAAACGGATTTGCAGTTAACCACACGCATCCGTACCTTGTAAAAGGTAGACGACCAGGCGGTATGGGCGGCACGCTGGCGTCGTGGGTAGCGCTGCCGCCTCACAGCAAGACGGCCCCGAGTTCGAATCCTCGGCTCGGAGGCCTTGCTGTGCGGAGTTCGCGTGTTCTCCCCGTGTCCACGTGGGTTGGTTTTCGCCGGCCACTCCGCTTTCCTCCCAAGGTCCAAAGACATGCTGCCAGGTTAATTGGCCTACTGAGTAAATCGCCCCAGGTGCCCTGCGATGGACTGGCGTTCCATCCTGGGTAAAGTCCTGCCTTGCGCCCTGTGTCTGCCTTGATAGGCTTCGGCTCACCGCGACCCAGTACAGTATTAAGCGGTTTCTGAAAATGGATGGATGGATGGACTAGACGGTATTCAGATACGGGTCCCTGAACTGCCGCCGCAAACGCGCTGCAGCGCTAGTTTAATGCTCACTTTCCGGTTAGCTGTAGACGGAAGGGCCACGTGAAAGAGAGTCGCACCACCGATGTTCGACTCGTATTAGAATCAGCCGCGAGTGGATTGAACAAGGCGCGCCCAAGCCACCTGCAGAGGCGGAATCACGCAAATTGATGAATGGCATCAATCAACAACCCCAAGCAGCTGCTTGGAAAGCCCCGGATACACTATCGCCTCGTGGTACGTCATCGTCAGCCGTGATCAATTCACTGCTTGGATCAGGGCCTCCCAAGGCTGCGACACCAATTAATTACATTAATATAGTCGTGCCTCTCACACAGAGGTCCCAAGGCGCTTGCACGAAAGAGAGGTGGGGGGAAGGTAGCCACGCGCTTAGCCAGTGCCAAGCTGCCAGACACTGCGTCCATATATAATTATGATGTTATCGGCCAGTGGTTGTTTTTTGTTGTAAGTTGTGGGAGGAAACTGGAAAACCCGGAGGAAACCCACGCAGAACACTGGGAGAACCACACAAGCTCCGCACAGAAAGGCTCCCGAGGCCGCAAGCGATCCGCCTCAGGCAGGACTTGCTCTGTCAGGCGCAGATGTTTACCACTGCGCCACCCTGTTGTCAACTAACACAGTCCACGGAGCACACGATGACTGGATGCCCAATTACGAAGGAGGGACGACACCGATTCACGCCGCGATTCCTGACACACGCACTTGGCTCACACGCCTAAATGTACTCTTGTAGTTGTTGCTCAACACCTGCATCAGCCATACGCAGTGAGTAGCGCTGCCGCCTCACAGCAAGAAGCACCTGGGTTCGAGTCCCGGCTCGCGTGGGTTTTCGCTGGGTACCGAACTCTGGTTTGTTACCACAATCCAAAGACATGCTGCGTAGATTAATTGGCCTCACTAAATTAGCTCCGCTGCCCTGCGACGGACTGGCAGACCAGCCTGTGTATAGACCTGCCCACAGCGTGTCCGCCAGGATGGGCTCTGGCTCCCCACGACCCTGTACAGGATTAAGCAGAGACTGATAATGATTGAAAACACAGGCTGTAGGAAGGGTTTTTTCTATCTCTCACAGTTTCGACTTTTTCAATTTAGGCTGAAATGAATTCTAAAAGTGCATGCCTAGAGGTGTAGAAAAACTGTCTCACCTTATTTTTTTCCAGGTGTCAGAGTGTGTGCACACCGGCTCTGATCTCGTTATACTTTCATAGTTCGACATGCTCACTGCTGGTTTCCCTCAATAAACTTGTGCGTTACCACATAATGTACTAACTACACACATTATGTTCACAATGTGCTTAAACATCGCTCACAGAAAACTACGTGGTAACTAAAAATACCGGCAGTGTGCTCAGCTTACACAGGTTTGTTGTTCATAACTACGAAATGTTCTGTTCTAAAAATGTACAACAAGAAAACAAACCCATGGTGCTGAAAATACATAATTATATAATAATAATCGTGGATGCTGCGTTGGTAAAATGGTTCGTACACTAGACTTGCAATCCAGAAGTAATAATAACGTATTACATTGATATGGGTGGCAGGGTGGCTATGCAGTGGTAACATCTGCGCCTCACAGAAGTAAAGTCTTGCCCAATTTGGTTGGATTCTGGGCTCGGGCGCCTTTCTGTGTGGAGTTTGTGTATTCTCTCCCTGTTCTGCGTGAGTTTCCTCCGAGTTCTCCGGTTTCCCCCCACAACTAAAACACATGAACATGCGCAGCTCCAGATGCATCACGCTACGTTAATATTGAAAGAATAATGCATTGTTTACCTTTTATTATTCCACGTGTTACAGTGTCAGAGTAAGAGGTACATTCTTGGAGCAATCTGAATTGTTTGGCTGCTGGGGTATTTTTGGACTGAATTCCAACCCGAAGAACAGGAATATTCAATCTTGATTTACCCCGGCCTGTATTGTGTAGTGCAATATTTCACGTGTTATTTTCATGCTCTCACAGATATTGTGCATATACAGTGTCTATATCACACGTGTGATCCATCACAATCGTGGTAAAACGACGTTATGTATCGGTTATGTATCGGCTTCAATTGTAAACTCCAAGGCGTGTGATATGAAAAAAAGAATGTCTCATAACTCGGAGGGAGATTTAGTGAAGATGACAAATGTAATCATGAAAATGAGGATATACAAAGATATATTGCTGAGAATGTGAACTCTCAAAACTATTACTATTAAAACTGATCATAACAATAGTTCTGATAGCCACGAGGGATTACTTTGTGGATAGAGTGTGAGTATAATGGATATTATGTTATTCTTGAGGATGAAGGCAAAATAATAAAACATTTACAGCCCTTTAACAATCTACTGCTGGATGAGGGCCTCCCCATGCAGTCATCATGGGGTTTGTTTGACCATACTTCACCACGACGGTCAGTGCTGAAGAGAGACGAGGCCCAGGACTGGTTCACACATCGTGCCACCAAGGTTTGCCGTGCTTGTGAATCGAACTCGGGAGACCAAGTCCATAGTGCAGTGCACAACAACAACATCCGCTGTTCGCCACTAAGCGGCGGTGACGTCACCACGTCGCCTGTGCCAGGCCAGGTGCACCTTGAGGCGACGCAGTGTCGAAGGCTCGCTGACAGAAGGTCATGGGACAAACCCAGGTGGATGGGTGCCTGACTGAGATGACTGGCTGGTGCACCACCTGTGCACTAACCATTGTGCCATGGCTTTCCCCAAGAGTATAATAGAAATAAAGCACGGTAAATAAGACCGTATGCCAGCATAATAAAATGCCATTGAATAGTTTTAATAAATACCCATCAATTGCACAATTACTAATAAGTGCTGAGCAGCTACATTTAAATATATGAACATTGTAAGCGTACATATTTGCTCTCTTGAGCTCAGGATGATTTAAAGCAAAGCCAAGAGAACATATTGCATCTCTCACTGATTCAGTGAACTCTGCATTACATAAACCTGTTCGTATGTCGAGTCCATATGTCTGGCAGATTCGTAACTCACAGCAATGTCAATCGTGCTGCGCATTGTAAAACATCAGAATCTGTGAACAAGTGCTATGGAATGTAGCAGATGCCAGACCAGAGCAGAGTCAGGGATAATTTAAGAGCACCTTTGAGCCGTTAGCACAATGTCACAGGCAGCATTTCAGCCTTGAGATTGTATTAATTAGCGTAGGATTTCGGCAATTGCATTGTGACTTATGCAGAAACGTGAAGTCAAATTGCTTAGCATTCACGTTAATTATAAACACACAAATTTGCGTTTTCCAACGACAGCCATTCAAGGCTGATGAACAGACATTGCTACTTACACGCGTGACCTTGCCAATAAATATGACAACTTCAAAATACAAATTATAATTCTAAGTGCTAAATTTCAAACCCACCATTATGCTTTATTGCACAAGTGCAGCATTTCTATTATGTTTGCTGTGATTTTTTCAAGTTATGCTATTTAACTCTTCCTCTTTGCTTTTCCCCTGCACAAGGAGGCTCCAGAGAATCGTGATTTAAGACCATTGAGCACGAATGCAGGCCACCGTTTGCACAAATAAGTGTGTGTGTGTGTGTGCACACCGTATAGGTCCAGGCACTTAGGAAACCTTGCTGTCTTCAGGGGCCACCCATAACACGCTGGAGCAGCTTTCATTTGCATACATTAATAGGGGTAATAAAAGCCCTTCCACAGATGCTACGCTGCTCACCAACAGCCTAACGTGTGAGCACCTGCGTTAATGTTGGAGATGTGGAAGGCGCGTTTCGTCAGTGGGCAGCACGGTCGCGGTGAGCTGGAGCCTATCCCGGCAGACACAGGGCGCAAGGCAGGGCTATGCCCAGAATGGGACGCCAGTTCATCACAGGGCACCGAGGGCAATTTCGTCAGGACAATTAACATAGGCAGCAGCATGTCTTTGGACTGTGCGAGGAAATTGGAGTGCCGGGTGACATCCCACGCAGACACGGGGAGAACATGCAATCTCCACACAGAAAGGCACCCGAGCCAGGATTTGCTGTGAGGCGGCAGTGCTACTCACCGCACAAGCCGTGCCACCCTAGGTTGAAAATATGTATGTGAAAACAACAACAGTTCCGTTCATTTCTCTCCGATTTAAAATCTTACATGTTGACAACCCACAGGGGTATTTTTAAAAATATATTGTTGATTATCGATGTAGTTCTGTGAATCATTCGTAACTCTTCATATCAAAATAGCAAAAGTAAAACTTCTAAAACAAAAAAATATCTCATTAGAAACACCCTGGGGGTTTCAAAAATATTTCTAAGTTCATATTCCATCCATCCATTTTCTAAACCGCTTGTCTTGGTGAGGGTCGCGGTGGCAGCAGTCATATTTAAATAAGCAAAGATTAGGAAAATAATATTTATAATGTATATAACCGACATATATTGCCGATCATGTTTTCCACACTTTAAACTATTCATTTCCATACATATTACAGCTTGACAACGTCTGGTCTAATAAAAGAACAGCAGCTTGAAAACACATTTCAAATGCAAATACTATTCATAAAATTAATGTGTTAACAACACTTGAAAACATACGGGGAACATTCTGCACAATACCGACTAAAAATCGCTGAAAGTGCAGGCAAGATGTGCTCATTTAAAACTATCCGGGAATAGCGTAGCAAACTCTGAGACAGCAGGTATAGCTTCAGGGCTAATGCATATAAAAAAAATAATCCAACTTGTTAACCGAGTGTAACTTTTGCCGCATGAAAAATACAGACTAAAATGCTGGTCTAACCAGAAACTGCGATACAGAACTCCACAGGATATCACCTATAAGTATCAGGCTAAGCAAGTTTAATTCGACACGTTCATGTCATTTTGGCATCCCCTGCAATTTATTGATGTAGGTTTTCAAAGCTCGATTCATGGCGGTTGCTCTTCAAAGCTGTTCTTTCAGGATAGCCGTGTCACTGAGCGCTCGACATATATCCTTTTTTGGTGTGCCCTCTGACTTTCCACGTGAAATTGGCACTCATACTCTGCAATGTGCAATGCTGAGTGTAAATGTTTATTTGTTTGGTTAATTTGTTATATTTATATCTTAATTTTTTTTGTCAATTTGCACGTTTATTGTGTTGCAGGAATCCCGTAAAGAGCTTGCAAGCTTATTGGGTATTTTTCGGCTGTCATAATAAACATCTATCTATCTATCAGGCAGGGTACAGGCGGGAGTGTACCAACAGGCAGCACAATATTGTTGGGTGTCGAGGCACTCTATTTGTCATGTCAACCCATTACCACATTCAAGGGATCTGCCACGTAACTTCACGGAGAGGAAGTGTTCATGCAGGTGATATAGGCTTGTCCTGCAAGGTGGCCAGTAAATGACAGGGCAGGTATTGATTGAATTTGCGAAGACTTTTGAGTGTTAGCCTCATACATCCACGTGTTTCCTCTGACTACTCTGGCTTGCTGACTACACACAAAATGCTCACGTTATTCGACAAATATCCGAAATAATAATAACAAATACATCTTTTAACGTGTACATGTTAATTCAATTTTGAAGGCATTCATTTGAAGACAGAACAACTCAGAGGAGCAAGGTTGCCTGCAGAGGGGGGAGTCAAGCCACGCGGTTAGCCGGCGCCAACCCGCCAGACACTACCTCCTATACATTATGATGTTATCGGCCAATTAATTAACAAGTGTTTTTTAGTTGTGGGAGGAAACCAGAGAACCAGCAGGAAACCCACACAGAACAGGGGGCGAACACACAAACGCCACACAGAAAGGTGCCCGAGGCAGGAATAAAAGTGGGTCAGGGAGGACGTTCTTCCTGTGAGGTCAGATGTCACCACTGCACCACCCTGCCGCCCATCATGCAGGACCAGCCTGAAAACGAGTGTCAGTGTGGTTTTCTGAATACAACGCACTGTTCATTTATGAGTGAGCAACTTTCCACGGAATACAGGGCGGCAACAGATTCGTATAAAAACTGAGAAACAGCAGGCACGTTGTTTTATTATGCTCTCAACGCATCTGTTGAAATGGCAACGTCCCAAGGTGCTGACCTTATCACAACTTTGCAACAGATTGATATGCAAAGCTGAATCGGTGCCTCGATTTATTTTGGCTTTCAGTGGGACGACGAGTATTAATTGTAGATGCGTGACATCATCTATCACCGAGGAGACGGGCAGTGGCGGAGGTAGGAGACGCAGGAGACTCACCCAAACTGGGCATTGCTGCAACTGCATCGCCGCTAGCACACGTGTGCACCAAGCGAGCCCAGCAGCAGTGGTGGCATGAGGGCAGTATGGTCCTTCACACCGCGTTAGCGCGTGGTCTCTAAACTGGCTGGCTGGCTGGCTGCTGAATAATAACAGGCTGTACATTCTAAAGTGATGAATGCGCGTGTGTTACTCAGTGCTGGAGACTACGCGTAATGAGCAAGAATGCCGTGTATCCCCCCGAGAAAGCCTCACCTGAGCCTCGGGACGTTTTCAAACGACACCTGTATCGGGATGATTGGCAAATGCTATCAATTAGTGTTTGGTGTTTGCACAGGAATCACAGCACCCAGGACACAGCACATTCATGTGGGGAGATATCCATCCATCCATTTTCTAAACCGCTTGTCCTGGTGAGGGTCGCAGTGGCAGCAGTCCAAGGAGAGTGGACCAGACATCCCTTTCCTCAGTAACAGATTCCAGCTCTTCCTGGGGGATTCCCAGGCGTTCCCAGGCCAGCCGAAGGATATAATCCCTCCAGCGTGTCCTGGGTCGGCCTCTAGGTCTCCGCCCAGTGGGCCGTGCCTGGTATACATCCCGAAGGAGCCTTCAAGGGGGGATCCTTACCATATACCATATGACACCTGGCGCCAACCCGCGAGACACTGCATCCTGTATATTATGATGGCATTGGGCAATTAATGAATGAGCGAATTTTAGTTTTGGGAGTAAACCCGAATGCCGGGAGGAAACCCAAGCAGAACAGGGGGAGAGAAGACACAAACTCCGCTCAGAAAGCGGCGCCTGAAGCAGAAGTCAAACCGCCTCGGGCAGGACCGTCTTTCTGCGAGGTGCAGATGTTACCGCTGTGCCACCCTGCCACCCAAGAATGGCTGAAAATAAAACAATTGCTGAAAACAAAATTCTCCATCCGTCTGTGAAACGTGTCATTATCGCGCTCACACAACGTCCTTGAAAGAAGGTAAATCAGATCGGCGAGATAATGTCGACTTCACCTGTTATTACTGTACCTATGCAGCATGACCGTGTGTAACATGCACTGCTGCCAAATACAGAAGCTGTTCGCCTGCCAGGGGACACTATAACACGAAAAAAACCACGTGTCCTTTGTTGTGGTGAGCTAAGTCAATTATTGCATTCTCTGGCAGAAAAAAAGTCACCCGTAATGGGTTTTAACTCATAAGCTGGTTATACTACAGGGACAGCAGCCACCAAAGAGTCTCAGTCAAGCTCGCAATAGCCATAATTGTCAAGTCTACGTTGGAAGTTATCCAAAGCCCTAGATGCCTGACTGCCCTGTATTCTTTGGGCTTACATACCATCCATCAAGCAAGGGTTGGGGTGGAATTAAGTAACCTTTCATCCAATGGGACTAAACTGGCAATAAATGATTCAGTGATTTGGTAAAGTGGGCTACAGCCTTCACACCTATACCATCATTTCTCGCCACTTTAGGGCTCTAGAGGAATCTCATGGCTTCACTGGACAAAACTGTGTTTCAGGAACCTACATCTTGCACCCAGATCTATACATATGTATTAGGGGGTGTGGTGCTTGTGTCCTTTGGGAGCAAACCACGTTGATCCAATCACAACCCCAATCCAATTCCAAGCTCATTAGATCCACACCACATTTTCTGGGATCCATTCGCTCAGCGCCAACGTGTATTTAAGGTCAAATTTGCGTTGTCGCTCAGAAACAAATTAGGCAAACCTGTATTATTAACACACTAATTTGCAACCGTTTGTCATTTCAGTGCTTGGATGAAGGGCTCCCAAAGCCGTGTAAGTCAACTGAAATGTTTGTACATACTTGACCATCCTGGTCAGCACAGACTGGTGAAGGAATTTCACTCACCTGGGTCAGGAATTATTATAATAATAATAATTGCGTTTTATATAGCGCCTTTCACCCGAGGGTCACAAAGCGCTGCACAAGGGCCGCGAAAAGAGAACGGCATGTCAACAATAAAAAAAAAAGCCAAAGGAACAAAAAAAATGATTAAGGCTGCTTCGAATATGCTGAAAGGTCGTGAAACTGGCAATCTTAAGAGCGGCAAAAATCTGCCAGCGTCCCCTAAGATGGCCGTCACTTCCTTAAAGACAAACACGGAGGGAGACAGGGAGGGAGACATAGGGACACATAGACAGGAAGACAGAGAGACAGACACGAGGGGGAAACAACGCCAATCCAAATCAAGCAATCAACAATCCTCAGTTCACATAGCTCTGCTTACTAACAGCTAAAGCCACCGCTCCACTTCAATAGCGTATTGCTGCTATAAAATAACGGTGACGTTACATTGAATCGGTTTAACATTATTTTTAAGCCCACAGTACATGCAATGAATTGTGTGTTTACACATGTACCGTGTTAGATTGATATACATGCGATTGGCTCATGGAAACCCTGCAGCCATTATAGATTGTCCGTGCGGCACAATAGCAAACATAATCAATTTGTGAATCAAGTTGTGACCTTGAATCATGGCAATTCACCTAACCGAGCACAGCGTGAATTATTGCACTCCTATTAAATATCAATAAAAACGTGTGGCTATTTGAGGCGATTTTGACACACTTAGGAGTGTAATAAACCAACGATTCATCAATTAAAATGTATGTTGATGCTCACAGTAAATGCATGGAATTGTGCATGTGAGAACTGATGATTTCTGACCAGTAATTGTATATCGTTTTATATTCATAATGTTGATACTATTGTTAGAATGGATTCAGAACATCAAATGCCTCTATCATTGGGGGGCATGGTGGCACAGTGAGTAATAATAATAATAATAATTTTACATTTATAACGCGCAAATATTCGTTTACTGTCGAAGGTACTCATTCGACGAGAGACCGACTGAGAGGCACGAGGAAAGCGCAGAGAGGCGGAGGAGGCAGCCAGGCGGTTTTGCTGGCTCCATCGGCCAAATCATTAATGACTGGTTTTTTTAAGTTGTGGGAGGAAACCGGAGTAGCTGCTGCCTCACAGCAAGATGGTCCCAGGGTTCAATGCCTGACTTGGGGGCCTTTCTGTGTGGAGTTTGCATGTTCCCCCCGTGTCCGCGTGGGTTTTTGCCAGGTACTCCGCTTCCCTTCCACCGTCCAAAGGCATGTTGCTGCATAGGTTAATTGGCCTGCTGACTAAATCGCCCCCATTGCCCTGTGACAGACTGGCATCCTATCCTAGGTATAGCCCTACCTTGCTCCCTGTGTCTGCCGGGATAGGTTACTGCTCCTCGTGACACTGTAGACAGAGGTTAAGCGGGCACTGCTAATGATGATTAGTATTTACATTAAATCTGGTGTTCATATTTGCTCACCTTCACCCTCTGCATCTTTCCTGTACCCAGAGCATGTTAGTGACCATCAATTGAGTAAAGCAATTAAACTAACGCTAACTATACCAATTCCTTCGTTTTAAACAGTTTAATGAAACGTAAAATAAACGAAGTTTTACCCTTTCTGGCAATGAAACAGGTGTCAAGATCTTAAAACACCAAAGAAACACCTTTTAACACCTATTTCATTTCCAGAAAGGGTAAAACCTCGTATATTTTACATCATTTGTATACCGGCAAAAAAGGTACCCGTAGTTTAAGGACACGGTTAAAAAAGTGTAAACATCAAACTTCATCTTTGCCATAAAGGTGGCGATACAGAAGTCATCACAGCTAATGCCATTCATGTCACAAATTTCCATTGCGTCCTCATTCTGATAATAATAATGATAATCTACTTTTGTAACGCGCGCATTTTCTCCGGGCGCGTTGCACCCGTTGATTCGGAGGCGCGGAGCCCTGCTCAGTCGGTTCGTTGTGAGTCGGTGAAAAGATCTCATAGTTATTGCGAAATTAATAACCGACTTCCGAGGTCCACTCTGGCATTCCCCCACCGAATGAGTTGAGTGTTTCCCCTAGGTCTCCATCCTACAGATGCCTGTCCCATTGCCTGAAGCGCTAACTTGCCCTCCTCCTCCGCCGTCTCCACCCTCCACACATCCCACCCGTTACAACCTTCTCTTCCTCGACACATCTGCAACATTTTATCGCCATGTTTTATTCCGAGCTGCCAGGCTGATTATACGATCCTTCCGCGAAATGTCCGCGTGCACGTGCATTCAAAGACCGGGGAGCTCGTTTTATCGTTGCTTTGTTAAAATTCAACTCTCTGACCCATCGAGTAACGCATGCATTATTCTTGTCTCAAACATCAGTCTCTTACCATTAATCTTGACATATTTACTCTTCACTTGTGGCTTACTGTACTCATTACTATTCTCTGAAACGCACCTTTCTAACAATGTTATTTTGTTAGCGTAACTTTAACCTTTCTGCTTACATTCGGATGTAACATACACATTCAAATCGCCTATTGCATCCGCATTCTCACGGTTTACTGACACCTGTGATTAAGGTGAGTGGAACCCATATCCAACCCCAACTATTAACTCAGTTTTTTTCAAAATACCACTTCACGACCCCGTTGTCCAGCATCATTACTGAAACTGCCAACAGCTGCGAAAACTGAGTTCAGAAGGTCGCCGATAACAAACGGCATCGTTTGCAAACTGCAAAGGTCTGTTTTGCGCAGAATTCATCTTTACGCTTTTGCAGAATCCCAGTGTTGGCAGGAGGTTCTGCTGAAGCGATTTTGCCTGAGTCGTGCGAAATGCTAATCTTTTTGTTTTTCAACAAAAGCGGCCATTGCAGTGCCAAGCATTGTTAGAACGTGAGCCAAAATAGCTAAACGAATAGCATCCCAAGCCCTTCTGATGCAAATGATAAAACATTTTAAGATCATTAGACTCCTGCATGGTAATTGCTAAGGTTGTTGTTAAGCAACCTCATTACCATTTAATCTCCAAAGGCTCTCGGTTTGCACGCGAATGACTAACGTACCAAAGTATATGTTTCGAGGGAGTCCGATTCTGAATATATTCACAGAATTTATCAAATTACATTGCATAAAAAACAAAGCAGTAATGCGAAGCCAATATTTTTTCACAGTCTAACATAAGACATCAAACGTTAACTGAGAAAACACAGTTTGAATTCAATTACTGACCCTCCTAATTGTGTCAATGGACTGCTGCATGAAGACCTCACAATGTCATCCTGGTCAAAGAGTTTGATTGACCTTTCTTCACCACACTGGCCAATGGGGTTTGATAAAAGGAGGTAGAGGATCAGACACAACTCATCGCTTGTGTTAGTCATGCCAGTGAATCAAACTCAGGCCGCTGGGTTCTTAGTGCACCAACCTACCACACCACCGCTGTCCCCCGACACTAAATCATCAGAGATAGATTGATAAACTTAATCTGACCACGTGGCTCAGCAGTAGAGGGAGCAGCTCGCAATCAGAAGGTTGTGATTTACAACTCTAGTTGGGGGTTAACACAGCCCATCATCCTTGAGAGGTCGATAAAATTAGTACAATTTTGCGGGGGAAGTCAACAGTGGTAGGAATGTGGAATTTCTCCCACTGGCTCAGGGCTGTAAGCAGGTGATAATCACCACGCGAATGCTCATTTGAGCACGAAATTGCCTTGATGGTTTAAACCACGATCCAATTATAGAGTCCAGACTAAAATAACAGGGAGGAGAGGGGTGCTTCCAATTTTCAGATTAATAATTAATGACATAATCAGAACATCGGCCCTATAAACGTGACATTTAGAATTATACGAGGAACAAGCATAGAGGCCTATAAATGTAGTGTTGTGACCCCGGCGTGTTTAATCGTCCCCGCAACACGCATGTTTGAGTGAACACACTGTCAAGCACACCACAATGAACAAAGTGTGTGATAACGCTTCACTGCTGGTCACCTGTCATCACTACAATGTTCTCCAATCTCTATTCCTTCAGAATTTCCCGTAGCCAATTTCTCAACACTAAAATTGCACACACAGTATCTAATATACCCAATTTATTTCATCACTATAAAAACTGACACAACGGGATGAGACAAGGATTAATGGGGGATTAATTTGGTCAAGATTGCCATATTGTAAGTTGCTTACTTTGTGAAGGAGCTTTAGAAGCAATTGCCAGCGAACATGCTCTTCGAAAATGTGCTTTCTTGCTAGATGCACGGCCCACGTGTAACATGGAGGCCTGTTGACCACTGCACTCACAGAGCATTCGCTACGACTGTACAACATACAATACATGGCAGGATGTAAAACGCACGAAGACAAACCATTAAACACAATTATAACACATTAAACCTAATTGCCAAACATTAAACACAAATAAATCCATTAAATGGTAAACAGAGAAAAAGGATAAAACATAAACTATCAAGGCAATAAACTTGGATTAGAACTCTCAATTGAGAACAAGTTTCACAGCAAGAAGACAAACGTGTGTTTTCAGCTAAATAACTGTAACCGCCTGGCTGCCTCCTCTGCCTCTCGCAGGTCAGCTCGCGCCTCTGAGTCGTTCGCTATTCTAATTAATACCTTCAACTTGAATTAATATGTGCGGGTTATAAATATAGTTTATTAATTTTGGTTTCAACAGATATCCACAGAGACAAAGATCCCGCGTATAGTCATATGCAGACTTCTGGGGCAAATGCTTTCACTCGACATTTATTTATTTAGGCCAAGACTATGCCTGGCCAACATATCACACTTGCTGCTCAAATAAGGCTACATCATACCTATACGAACCGCGACCTTGTACGGGATTAAGCGGTTTCTGAAAATGGATGGATGGGATAGTTATGCGGCAGCCAGTACCAGTTACCAGTTACGACATCACTCAGTGCTGCTGTCATAACTGACTGGGAATCAAACTGAAGTCAGCAGGTTTGCAATGCATTAAGCTCACATAGTGCACTGGATCTTTGGGTTTGCTTTGTCGACGTTAAGCAAGCATGTGATGCTGTTTGAAGAGACAAACTCTGGGAATACACACACACTCGTGGGTTCCGAACGCAAGGACATCAAGCGTGTTTGCACAAAGCTTAGCACATGACACCAACAACTACATACACCAGGGGGACAACATAACGGCGGAGTTAGTATTTAGTATAGCTTTCACCGAGCACTGACGTAAGCGAAATGTTCGCTGCGTGTCCAAACTGAACGCCTGTCTCCGATACGAGCGACAAACACGGAGAGAAACCACATTGTTTACGCAGTCAAATGTATAAAGGGGAATTGACTTCAACTATTTTAAAGCCATTTCATTATCGGAACGTGTGTGTGTATGATCCATTTACTAATTATTTAGCCTCATGATATATACATCAAAATACCACACACCGTATGTCATGGTTACACTTTAACACGTCTAAAAAAACCCCCAAAAAAAATTGTTGCTGATTTTCCGTGCTCTGGCGTTGTTGACATGTCGTTCTCTCCGCAGCGCTTTGTGACCCTCGGGTGAAAGGCGCTATATAAATGCTATTATTATTAACAGAGAAGAGCTGTGAATTGATATTTTACAGATAGATAGACGTATTTTACTACAGCAGAAAATACCCAGTGAGCATGGAAGCTCTGGATGCAAAATTACTGCTATACAACAAACGTTTGAACAAATCAACGCAAACAATATATGAGTTGGGAACATAACGCGATTCCGTGGAGTGCATTTTAATGAGATTATTTTGAGGAAAACAAGAAGTGTGTTGTGTACTCCTGGCAGGGTGCGAAGCAAACGCATTGCTTGTTACCGTCAAATGGAATCACCTGCACGGCCCTTTATTCCCTTGAATGCATGTATTGGAAAAACACGTGTATATATTTGAATGTTGCAAAACACAACAATTCTCTCCAAACATGGCCCCATAACCACGTACGGTGGTTATGGGCTGTACGAAGCACAAACACTTAGAGAAGCATTACCCTTCCAGTGTCTACAAGTCTATCAATGTTAACAGCAGTTTACATTTTTAAAGAGCACAGTACTCTCGAGTAGAGAGTACGACTCAGGGGGTGCAAGCAAACACAATCGAGCAGGAACGGGAGCCTCACAGTGAAATGGCACCAGACACCCCCATCACTCCCAGAACTCTGCAGTCCTCTATATATTCAGGTGTTATAAACGAATTAAAGAGTGCTTACATCTGGAAGGCAGCTGTGCCACCCAGAGTGCGAGGCGGGCAACGCTCGATGCCGTACGACACGCTGTTACTCCTGTCATAACCACACGGCTTCACCACACAAATACACGGTTATGGTTGTTGCTCAACACACCTACAGCAGCAACACGAATGAAGGCGTAATCGCGTTTACCTATTTAATTGTTGGCTTGTTTGTTAATTTTTTATTTTAACTGTAAGGAACCGTTGGAATCTGTTGCTGAGGAAAGGGATGTCTGGTCCACTCTCCTTGGACTGCTGCCACCGCGACCCTCACCAGGACAAGCGGTTTAGAAAATGGATGGATGGATGGAACCGTTGAGCTTTGTAGCTGTTTTTATCAGTTGTTCAGCGGGGAACGGTAAGCAACAAGATACAACATGTCAGGGCACAGGTAGGCAAAGTAGTCAGGATGATTCACCCACGCAACGTTTCTTTTGACTGTGGGAGGAAACCGGAGAACCTGTCGAAAACCCACGCGGACACGAGGAGGGAACATGCAAACTCCACACTTAGATAAGTGTCATCAGGATCACTCAGTCCTTTCTGGATGGCACTAACATCAAGGCAAGTACATTGTTTTCGTCTCAAAACCGGCTTAAGTGCATGACGTTAACATTTACAAAGGAATTCATACTCAGAGAGATTATAAAGGGCGCGGGATAAGTCGCTTTACCGAGAATGAGTCAAGAGTTCGACACGTTGAATAATAATAATGATAATAGCATTTATATAGAGCCTTTCGACACGTTGAATAATAATAATACACAAACTGTGCCGTTGCCACGCTATGTGCCGTTCAGCAGTTCGAAGATGCTCCATGTTTATTGAACATGAACACTTTGAACAATTTCTGTGTTCACTAACAAATAATATTTCTCACAACGTGATTTCATTACTCTCGGTAAAGCGAGTTATGCCGCACCCTGAATATATTTAAACGTTTGAGAATCACATGTCAAGGTTAAAACATCAGTGTGGCCAAGGTTGCTTATGCCAGCACACCTCACACCATCGTGTTCCGAGCTACCTCCAACTATAATAATGATGATGATGAATAGTTTACGGCACTTTGTCAATGAACTGATGGATGAAGGCCTCTCTGTGCGTTTCAGCCATGGTGGTTGTTTGACCATACCTCACCACATTGGTAAACGTCAGTTGGTAAATTAGTAAATGACAGCCACTCACGTTAGCTCTGCTGATGAAAAAAACCACGTCACCAGGTTCGTAGCTTAGTGCGCTAACCAATGCGCCACCGCTCCACTCCCTGCACAAGACGCATTCTAGGTCTGGGATAGACCTTCAATAAATGGCCGGGAGTTTCTCCGTAATCCCACTGATTAATTGTAATATGGCTTGCTATTTAGAATTTTTCCACGATACGATTAAAACACATCTAGAGGTTCAAATTAAAAACGCGATTTCTTCGTTTTCATTAAAGTGATAAATTTCCCCAGGGATTCGACAAATGATTGTGATTCCGGGCTTGCGCGTGGTCTTGTTATACGTATCAGCATAACATCTCTCCGCTGAATGTTTTTATCTTGTCTCCATGTAATTTGTGAATTGCCAATTAGCAATCTTTTTGCGAAGTGGTAACACTTGCGCCTCATAGCAGGAAGGCCCTTGGTTCGATTACTTGCTCGGGTGCCTTTCTGTGTAGAGTTTGCGTGTTCTTTTTTTGTCCACGTGGGTTTTCACAGAATACTCAGGTTTATTGCAATTAGGGCGCTGGGCCGCAATGTCTCCGTGAACACAATAACATTATCGTGTTGTACTGATGTAGGGTTTCACGGCTCGATTCATGATGGTTGCTCTTCAGAGCTATTGTTTTGGAATAGCCGTGTCGAGCGATCTCCTTCTCTTCCTCGCAACGTTTCGCCTCCCACGTTAGGGGTCAAGGTAGAAGCGTTCACGTCGCGATCCCTGTCAGGTAATACTTGGTGTTGCCTGCGAATTCTACCAAACACTTCGAAGCCGAGCTTCTTCTTCTTCTTTGCGATTCTTCGAAGCGCGATGTTAAATTACAGTTTCCCATTTTCTTACACAGCCCCTTGCATTTTCATTGAACTCCGCAAGGTCTTTTGAGCTGCAGAGGTTGGGTAGTAGAGCACAGACAAGGCAGTGTTCCATAGTATGGTCTGCTTCTCCACATTCACAGGTGGTTGGGCCGGTCTTGTAGCCCCATCTGACCAAAGCATCTTTTGATCGTCCCGTTCTAGTTCTCAGGCGGTTGAGTGTCTTCCACTGAATCCATGGTGCATCTGAGCCAGGAGGGAAGTCTTCAGCAGGTGGGATTCCCATGCCAGTTGCAGGAGGGTCACTCTCAAGCTTTTCCGTCCAGAGCTGGAGTCTGGTTTCCCCTCGAGATGTTGTTAGGGGCTGCACATGGCTGAGGAAGCTTCTTCTTGACTTCAGTCGTTGGGCCGGGGGTTGACGTCCATGAAGGAGGTGGCGTTAAATAAATTGATATTATTATTATTATTATTCTGATGGGAGACGGGAGCTGTTGCGGGTCTCCCCTCCACCTTCACAACAACAACAACCGCCGTTTGCCACTAAGTGGCGGTGACGTCACCACGACGCCTGTGCCAGTCCAGGTGCACCTTCACAACAACCCTGTCACACACACAGCTGGCCAGGGCTCGCGCGAGAATTCGGCTCCCAGTGGCTCCCCAAACATTCATCCAGTAGCCCAGACTGGGTGCCTAGCGAGTCCTATTTGTTTCGTGTTGTGAGGACACATGCACTGGTAGGGCACATTTTGATAGACGAGGCGGGTTACGGCGGCTGCTAATGGATTGGTTTTGGGACCGTGAGGAATCTTTGTTTTATACGCGGACGGGTGCGATTGAATTCAAACCGAAGAGGTGTGTTGAGATAGGGGCAGGTTACGCGTAATGAGTATCCATAAAAGACACGCAATTGTCCCGTCCCATCGATCATATTTACGCGTGCGAACACATAAACTGTACAATGTAAATTGGCCAACGTGAAAAGAATACGTTTAGCAGCTACATCCTGAAGGACCCCACCTTCACGTACATTATTATTATGGTCTTTACAAAATTATATTTTTTGATATCAGAGACACGCTACTCAAGGGTTTAGGCTCTAAAGCAATTCTCCGTTTTAATGTCATCTAGTATTCTCCCTATCCATATGTAAATTGGAAATATGCATTAAATACATTTGCTAATTTAATAGATAAGGAAAGGTGAACTATGTTTGGCCCTTGAGCCCTAGAGTAGTGGATCGCTGCTCTACAACCCTGCCCTTTTCCTCGTCTGCAGCCTCAGCTTTTCCTCTTGGGTACATTCAAAGATTCTGACCTTTTCTGTCTTAGACGCACGGACTAACAAGAATGTGGCCATGAACTGTGGGTTGCCAAAAAAACCGTCTATATCGAATGGGAAATATAACCCCTCCTCTTTGCATATAGGACTCATAGGGAAGGCTTATAAATAAATTCAATCCAGATATCATCCGTGAAAATATGACCGCTCTGTAAAAGTATGCAAGGCTTAGGGGGTGAAAATATCCATATAAAATCGTGTGTTTAGAATATTAATGTTCAATGCACAGCCCAGTGAGGCCACATTAATTAATTCAAAATGGAAAGAAGACTACGAGGTCACTATGGGCTTAAATATTATAGATATTATTAATCTCGTATAATGATTAATGTGTACACAGAATGGCATCAGCATAATCACGGTGTCAAAACATTATCACCATTAATAATCATCAACTATTACCACATATAACTAACGGCGCGACTTGTTTTTCCCCTTCTCAGTCATGTGTCTGATAATCGATCATTAAACCTTTTTTTCAGTACGTCTAAATGTAAATGAGCATCCACGTCATTGCAGACAATGCGAGACTATTTCCTGTAATGTGCAACAAAGCAGCAATCTCATATTATTTATTGTAACAGTCCTCCTGTCTGCCGTGTGATTTTATTCACTGTGCAATTTGTGTATGATTGCAGTGACTGCACTGAATGCGAACCCAAAGGCCCATCTCGTCTCCTGTGTGTGCGTCTGCAAATACAGTGTATACATACAGTGTTATGATTGGCATCTGGGACGATTGCTCACAAACAATGGAATCGAGCACCTAGCCGGCATTTCCTTCCAAAATCAAGGTCAAGTGGAAGAATGAGGTGAGCGTCGAGCGGCTGAACTGCAGAATGATGTGGCTGCGGTGGACGATACAATTATACGTTGTTATCATCATGGTCTCGTCTCCCACGTTGGAAGCATCATCAGGTGTGCGAGGTGAAACGCCGCGAGGGAGAGATGGAGATCGCTCGACACGGCTATCCCGAAAGAACAGCTCTGGAGAGCAACCATCATGAATCGAGCCGTGAAAACCTGCATCAGTTCGTTGGTATCATGATCTGCTGCCACGGTGTCATGGACAGCACGATGTCACGATGAAACAATGGGGCAAGTTTGCTACATATCTCAACTTCTGTCCACCCGGCCGTATAAGTGGCTACATCACAATCAATAGGCAGGACGTGCATGGGTACTCCCACCTATTCCAACTCAGCCGTAAGTGACTACAATCATACCTCTTTTTCACAAAGACTCGGCCAACGAATTTTCGTTCAACGGGCAAGAAAAATTATGATGTTTGCTCGTCAGGGCTGGTCTTTCAGGATAGCCGTGTCATCACGCCTGATGATGCCTCCAACGTGAGAGGCGTAACGTCGCAAGGGAGAGATGGAGATCGCTAGCCACAGCTAATCCCAAAATAACAGCTCTGAAGAGCAATAATCATGAGTCGAGCCTTGAAAACCTACATCAGTACAAGAATAACTATGTTCATAAACTCCTCAGATGATCTGCACTCCACGTGATGGTGCCTTACACGACGCATGGTACCGGTACCTTGGTTATGTGTGGCACCACTGTGTACTGCTGAGTCATGGGCAGCTTAAACTCTCTGGTGTGGGAATTTGTACAAGGACGAGTGAAATTGTGACATTAAAATTATGCAAATGATTACATTTACTTCAAAACATGTCGCTAATTCGATTTGTATAAAATATTAGTCTTCAAACTAAGCCCAACATGGGGTTGTTTTTCCATTTTTATTATCTTGACTACAAAGCCAAATCACTGATGTTTATATATCAATCGCCTTCTGTTACACTGGTATACATCCCTGTGGAAAAACTTGTAACAATGCATCACAGTACTTAACATATGGCTGGTGTTGTTGGTGACTCGGAGCATACACTAAGCACGAGACTAATATTTTTGTATTTAAAGTTTCAGAATTGAAAATGCACTAGAAAACCTACATTTAAACCTACAGCAATACATTGGCAATGTATTAACAATCATCAAAAACTCAACACATTGGGCAATAACACTACTTGAGAAAGAAAAATATAAATCGCTAGCAGCCGGCATGTCCTTAAGACATGATCTTGTGTTCCTACCACCTGCCCTGCAGTCAGCCCGCAAAAAAATTTGTCTCATAGAGTATGATAGGGACGGCATGGTCGCACGGTGAGTAGCGCTGCCGCCTCACAGCAAGAAACACCCGAGTTCGTATCCTGGCTCGGCTACCTTTCTTCGTGGAGTTTGCATGTTCTCCTCGTGTCCGCGTGGGTTTTCGCCAGGCACTCTGGTTTCCTCCCACAGTCCAAAGACACGCTGCTGCATAGGTTAATTGGCCGACTGTCTAAAATTTCCCCCAGTGCCCTGTGATGAACTGCCATCCCATCCTGGGTATAACCCTTCCTTTCGACCTGTGTCTGCCGGGATAGGCTCCGGCTCACCGCAACCTTGTACAGGATTACGGGGTTTCTGACGACGATGATGATGATAGTATGATAGGAGACGTTTTGGGCAATAACCCTTCCTCATGGCAGAGATGTAGACGGGATATTGCCCATATGCTGAGAAAATGTGACATTGCAAAATCGCTGCCCATTGCTGCATGCGTTTCCTTTTTAAGGGCAGTGTGGCCGACACATGTTCTGAGTTTTTGTAATTTTTCCTTGTGGACCACAGCCAATTAAGTATCACACAAAAACTGAAAATTAATGCCACGCAGTAAAAAAAAAAACGTTATCACGCTGGGCATAAAGTGTTAATTAAAATCCGTTGATGGTCATCGTGGACAGTGCAGCCGTACGGGACCTTGTCGTTTCCAATTTACATTTGGAACTGACCCTATAATTAAACAGCACTGTTAATTAATTAATTAATTCATTGTCAGAAACCGCTTAATCCTGCACAGAGTTGCGGTGAGCCGGAGCCTATCCCGGGAGACACAGAGCGCAAGGCAGGGCTATGCCCAGGATGTGACACCAGTCCATCACAGGGCACCGGGGGCAATTTGGTCAGAAGGCTAATTCACATACGCAGCAACATGTCTTTGGACTGTGCGATGAGTTAAATAATTTTGCAACCATAGATTTCATATTGGAAATGTTACGTCTGCCTCTCCTTGCAATGTAACTATCATTTATTTGCAATCCTCAACCGACGAGTTGTACCAATGCAATTATCTACTTTTCCACTTCACTGCTAAAGAAGGCCATCTTACACAAAGCCATTCTACCACTCATATTAAAACACATGGGTCAGTTTGCAGTGCCTGTGGCATGCTATTACAGGACATGCCATTACATGCAACATGGCATACCATGTAATTACTACCACCATCCATAATGTGTCGCGAGTCTTAAAAATGTTAAGCTAATTTTGCAGATGTAATAATACCTCACAATCAACTGCATTAACACTGGAAAGCCTGTTAAGCCCTCATTCATTATGTTAATCATTCCGGTTTTCTCCCACAGTCCAAAGACATGCTGCTGCATAGGTTAATTGGCCTGAGGATTACATTTCCCCGTGCCCTCTGATGGAATAGCGTCTAATCCTGGGTATAGCCCTGCCTTGCGCCCTGTGTCTGCCGAGATAGGCTCCGGCTCACCGCGACCCTGTACAGGATGAAGCGGTTTCTGACAATGGATGGATGGTTGGATGGATATTAGACGGACGTTTTAGCTGGTCTCATAAACGTTGACAACTAGCCCCAGTGTAGCTCACGCGGTTCGAGCAAGTGCTCCAAGCGAGCGCCTATCAAGGCCGGTCCCAGCACGTGAGGGTAATGCAAGCGCTATGCTGTGTGGCCAGGATAACGGTCGCATTACCTTCCCACCCACACCCAATCACAACACTCGGCTTATAGACACAGGAGCAGAGTTGGTAACAATGTGTGAAAATAATCAATTACAATCAACGCTGTGAAGGGAGCGGTCATCACTTTCGCTGAAGTAAATCTATGTTTCACTTCTTACAGAACTCCATATGATTTCCCGCGCTAATGATCATTATGCCCAATTGATCCCCTGAGACAATCATCATAAGCAGGACAATTCCCCATTAAAATATAAGCATGTGATCCCATCCTTAAAGAAGTGATCACTTCAAATAGCTTCTCACCATAACCAGCGATCACTGATAATTATACAATGCCTCCGTGATGTTCGCCTTATGACTCGTTTAACACTAAGAGCAACCGTGTTGTAATTAACCTCACAATGCGGAATTGGATTTTGGCTTTAGACAAAAAAAGAGCGCATCAACTGAAAAAGCGTTCCTATAAAAATAGAAGCCTTTTGTAAAGTGGATTTTTCACTGTGGAAATATTGGCTGATTCATGCACACTTCTAATACTCATGTACAATTCTCACAGACCTCACTGTAACAACTCCTTTTATGTGATGAAAGGAAGTTTGAGAGCTGTTGGGAGCTGAGTAATGGACACCACATCCTCTCAGTGAGATAGATAGATGGCGAGACAAACCCCGATACTCAGCGAGAGAGACTCTGCTCCCTTGGAGCAGCGTGGCGAGGTACGGCAAATAACAGTGGACACGAGTGTCCCACGTATCTATCAGCCTTGGATCCATCATTCACGCTGTCAGCTGGGAATGTGAGGACGTTAGTGAGGGACCGGCTCAGAATCACTCGGTACGAACATTATGTTACTCTTGACTTGATCGTTCTTACGTACGACACAGAGACATATAGGTGGTTCAAACCTTGGCGAACTCAACGCGGTACAGGGAAAAAGTAATTAAGATGTAGATGGACTGACCGACAAGAGGAGAAAGGGAGCTAATTATGCGCATTTGAATACTGAAAACATTCTCTGTGAAAGAGGAAGAGATGAGCATATTCAGAGAGAAGTGGTATTCTTAATTTCCGCAGGAATCAAACCTATACTGTTCTGGTTGTTTCAAATAGAATTGCGCAACAGACATGAAGGCTTTCAAACCACGACAAGGGGAAATAAAATAAAATATTGGCTTCAGAAACAAGCAATGAACATGTAAAAGTAGACCACATGCTTGAATGAACCAGCTTCTAATTTAGGATAAACTACACATTCACGTATATGCAAAGGTAACGATTATGTTGGTGAGCAAGAGTAGCGGACACACATGAAAAACACAGTGGAACGCGTTTACCTACGGCAATTATCAAAGGTACATTTTTATCAGAACAATGAAATGACGGAGTGAATGAGCAGATAAAAGAGCACTTGAAAATCGAGTTCGATGATGAAAATCAACGTACGAATGAGACTTTCAGAACGTTTTAAATCAGCGTTCCTTACCCATGATTAAATATGGAAACATGGAATCCCTCAAATTAAATGCATGAAAAGCTGACATTTATCAAAAGAAGCGTCGCAAGGTCCCAGCTTGGAATTATGCTTAAAGGAGGAATACGCAAAAGAGGCAATACACGAATTGGAGACATGAGTTCAACTGTTAACAAAAGCTGAGCTGGGTAGCACACACCGGTAGAAGTTATTACAGCTTACAGACAGATCCACTGATGTAGGTTTTCACGGCTCGATTCATAATGGTTGCTCCTCAGAGCTGTTCTTTCCGGATAGCCGTGTCGAGCAATCTCCATCTATCCCTTGTGACGTATCGCCTCCCACGTTGGAGGCATCATCAGGCGTAATCAGGCCTCCATCCAACGTGGCATGCGAAACGTCGCGAGGGAGAGATAGAGATCACTCGACATTCTTATCCCGAAAGGACAGCTCTGAAGAGCAACCATCGTGAATCGAGCCGTGAAAACCTTCATCAGCAATTTTGTTTTCATCCATCCATTGTCAGAAACCGCTTAATCCTGTACGGGGTCGCAGTGAGCCAGAGCCTATCCCGACAGACACAGGGTGCAAATAAGGGCTATACCTATGATGGGACGCCAGTCCATCACAGGGCACAGGGGGCAATTTAGTCCGCAGGCCAATTAACCTATGCAGCAACATGTATTTGGACTATGGGAGGAACCGGAGTGCCCGGCGAAAACCCACGCGGACACGGGGAGAACATGCAAACTCCACATAGAAGGGCACCCGAGTCGGGATTCGAACCCGGGGCCTTCTTGCTGTGAGGCAACAGCGCGACTCAGCGCGCCACCGTGCCGCCCTAATATTGTTTGCAAACAATTAAATTCTGAAAGATGGATACGACGCATTTTCAGCTATGCTATCGCCAGCATTTGCCTTCGACGTTTTATAGCCTAAGTGGAATAGTATTACACGTAAAATCATGCTTACAGTGTTACCACTGACCCGTGTGGTACACTGGGTCACACCGAAGTAGTTTTTCACCATTAATACAGGATAAAATACTACCACAAATGTCTCTTTTTAATCTCCTTTTTAAGGTGACATTTAAAATATTATCCAATTAGAGAATTTTCCACAGGCTATTCATGAAACCTTCAAAAGGTCAATGACATTGTTGTCCTCTTGGTGTAACGATTCATCTTCGCCGGCTTATTAGTGAAGTTAAACCATAACATTGTCCTTTACTGTGACATTAAACAAAGTGCTCAACACTTGCATGACTTATAATAGCCAATTGCTTAAACTAATATTGGCTAAGAGTAACAGTAACAGTTTCACTTAAGTGGGAGTATAGTACCGGACGTGCTCTCTTAACAGAGGGGCGATCCGTTACTTTCAAACCGGCGAGTTTGTGGACATTTAATCATCATAGGACTCTTCAGAAAAACCCAAGTTCATTGTGCTCCAACAGCACCGCAAAATCAACAACCTGACGTAAGCGATTTGGTTTCCAGCACCGCGAATTACCGCTCAACGTTGTGCTTTAGCGCACCGCTAGTACACCAGCGCGGTGCGCGGCGGCGCTAAATGAAACGCACGCTCATTTGGGATCCGTTCGAGTGCGGCGCGTTAATCACGCGGCGTACCTGACGGTGAGGCGGTCGATCGTGGAGTTGCGGAGGAGACACACGGGAATGCTCACGATGTCGTCCGGCTTCGCCGGCTCCACCGGCAGGTAAACGACGACGTTACCGTCCAGCATGTCCTCCCGCTGCTGCGGAGGCTTGCGGCCGGACGCGTGCGCGGTGACCCTCCCGACGGGCCGCACGAGCCGCTTCAAGCGCCTCGCGTCGGCCTCCTTTTGCGCGCGGAAACCGTTCGCGGTTTTCGACAGGCCGCCGGAGCCGCACCTGCCCTCGTCGTCAGGGGGAAAGACTTCGGAATACAATTCGACTTGTCCGCCCGACGCGGAGCCGTCCTTGGGGAGCTTGCCGCCGGGATTGCCGGCGGTCTGGTCGAACCACGCGGACGGGATGGCGAGCTCGGCCAAGCACAGCCCGAGGTCTCCTGCCAGGCGGCAGGACGTCTGCACCTCCTGCACCTTTGAGAGCGCCTGCAGTCGGACGCACGGCAGCTCGTCCGTTTGTTCCTTTTTACTCCAGTCCCTCCCGGAAATATAAAACGCAACTCGGAGCTTTGGATCGGAGGCGAACAGTTCTCCTCGTATAACGTAGGCCTGAAGGTTCCAGTTGGTTGTCAAGCCTGCTGACTTTTGCGGGAAAACGCTTTCGAAACCTAACGGCTTTTTGGGCAGTGGCTGCCACGTGGAAAAGGAGCCCAGGCTTACTTTGACGCCGGAATGCTCTTTGGTACTGTTCAGGATTAAAATTGGCTGTGTGAGAGAATGAAGGCTGGTGTTTAACGGTGCGCTCTCCTGTTTCGTATTCTTCAGCAAGAAGAATGACTCTTCGTCCTGAAGTTCATATTTGAGTGGCAGGTACGGTATTGTTAAAGGTGCCGGGTCGTTCCCGAGCATGAGCGGCATGGCACGAAGGAAAGGCATACCTGGAAGAAACAAACACGCAAAACAAACAAAAACAATTTAAGGCGGATATTTACAGCCAACGAAAATTATTAAAGATATTAAATCATTGGAAAAGCAGTTGAATGGAAAGGCTGCAAAAAAACCCACCAATAGACCTTTCTGAACTGTACTAAAACACTATTAAACATTTTATAACTAGAGTTATTAATGCCATTCATTTGCAAATAATTTATATTTCAGATGATAAAACAAAATGTCAAAAATGAGTTAGACCTGAGCTGGAATCGTGGATATTTCTTATTGCAAGTATGACTATATGTGAACATTTTTAATTTGGTAGTCTTATGGGCAGAGATCATAATAAATTTAATTCCCAAATTATACAACTTTCACTGTGCATACTTTTAAATATCATACATTATGCAGGAGGAAGCCTGATCCGTTCTTGACATTTTAATCACATTGAGAGCACAATGATGAATCTTGAAGGGTTTTAGGGCCACACGACAGTCACTTTTATTTTTTAAAATTTATGAGCGATTGACACACTGTATTACTGTCACATTTGCTACGGCTGACACATGTGTAAATGCCAGGGACAGGAATATGCTGCCAAATTGACAAGTGACTGACACGTTATGAATTCACTGTCTTTTCTGCCTCAAAGCAAGTGTTACAGGCGCTTCCCACACCGTTTCTCACAACAACATCTACCACTCACATAAGCTTGCAAGGTGGTACACTGTGAATGATTTATCTACACTCTGATACTGTATTTCTTCAAGAGGTCTCGGTTATGACATCACCACAAATAGCCATTGGCATTTACAGTTGGAATCAGGGTCAGATTAGGACACGCAGGAGGCTGTGGTCGAGTGTTTATACACGCATATATTTTATAAAGGTTGGCTGAGGTTTACCGGTAAGGCGACATGAAAAGCTTTGCTTGAGTGTGTTTTTTTACACATGTAAAGGTCAGCTCTGCACACTGTGCTTTAGTCTTCCGCTGCAGGCAGAGGAGCTCCACTCTTAAGCAAGTACATTCATTTCAAGCATTTAAGCACCAAGCACTCATTCTCTTTTAATAGGCTTAACTCTAGTATAGCTCTTTTTACGAGTTAGGTCACTTTCGAAGTAAGTGTCGCAAACCCGCCTCCACCCGACACAGCCAATCAGTAAAGGTAAATGTCGTGGTTTCGCTCTCCAACATACCGGTGTGCTGAAGTAGTAACGATTTGGCACGTCTCGTTCACGTGATTAAACTTTACTGATTGGCTGTGTTGGGTGGAGGCGGATTGGCGATACTTACTTTGTACGTGACCTAACTCATAAATAGAGCTATACTATGGATAACATTGGTCACGAAAGCTTTCGTGAGGGCTTAACTGTACTGTAAAGCAGACTCATTCCCAAGATACGGTTATTTCACACGACTCGAGATATGAAGAAGTGAACAAGAGTTTGCAGTTTGTGTTTTCTACGGGGATCTTTCTCCGACCCTTTTAGGATGGCCCCAATTATTTTTTAAGGACCAAGAAGGCCAGCCGCTTGTGGGATGCCCGCGTCTGATGGTGGCACCAGGACAAAGCCTTCTCTCACGGGATGTTGGTGGATAGCAGCAAGGAAGCTGTTCTGCCCGAGCCAGAACCAGGTTGTTTACGAATGATTTGGCACCCAGACTCGTGGCAAACGCGATGCCACACGACACAGGAGATATTGGGAGGCCCAGCCACCTGCTTTATATGCATTTGTTCGGGTATCCCCAAATAGTATTCATGTCATGGTGGTTTTGGTGATATTTCTTTCGAACGCGTATTTATTTTTCAATAATTTACCATGGTATATCCATGCTGGGTAAAAAAAAAAACACAAGGTCTAAGAGTTGAACTATGTGAAACGTACAAGCATTGTCATCATCGTGATTATCATAGTTAGAAACCGCTTAATCCTGTACACTGTACAGGATTGTGGTGAGCCGGAGCCTATCGCGGCAGACACAGGGCGCAAGGCAGCAGCATGTCTTTGGACTGTGGGAGGAAAACGGAATGATTAACTTAATACATGAGTAGCGCTGCCATCTCACAACAAGACGGTCGTGGGCTCAATTCCCCGCTCGGGTGCCGCCTTTCTGTGTGGCGTTTGCATGTTCTCTCCCCGTGTCCGCGTGGGTTTTCGCCGAGTACTCCAGTTTCCTCCCACAGTCCAGAGACATGCTGTTGCCTAGATTAATTGTCATGACTAAATTACATCTGGTGCCCTGAGCTGTTGTAACTTCCTTCCCCCTCTCCGTTGCACAACTGTTAAAAAAGAGTGACATAGCTCAACGGTTCCTTTCAGCTTACATAAAAACTAACTGATCACGCAAACGCACGGCCAGCACTATTGTGTATATAAAAAGGATCGCACATTTTGAACCAAACTCAGCCCGTGTTGCCAAATAAATGCATTTCCATACTTTTAGTGCTGCAGACTCTGCACTGAAGCATGATCATCATCGTTATCCAGAACATATAGTTCAGCGTTCACGCAATTCTCTGGAGCAGCCGACAGCTACCAAACCACGCACAACACGCTGAGTTTAATTTCTTGTCAGAAAAATGTTACCTCCTGCACAGTGACAGAATGTAGCGTCGGCTGAAACAAGAGCTCTAATCCAGGGCAGAGGGGAGCTTGCCTACTGCCTAACTGCTGTGCTCTTGAGTTTGTATTAATTCCCAGTGACATGCTTTGTAAAGAGGCGGGTGTCCCTCACACAGATGCTTTCATAATCAGAGTTGTGTTGCCGATACCGGTGGTGCGGCATTTTATTTTGAACGATTCGATCTTACGCAATATTTATTGGGTTTTTTTAAATATTCTACCTGCACACTTGTACCTCACACCCTTGTACGTTGTAACCTTCATGTATTTCCTACGGGTGTCCTTTGTAAAATCGACACAGATGCCTCAATGGACGCTCACTTGGATATGAATAAAGCATCAGAGCTGCGTACTGGAATATGACTTTTTCATGGGATTACTTTTCGCAAAATTCCCTATATATTCGCAGTAAACTTCCGATTGTAGAGTTGAACTGCTGACCAGATGCCTCAGAGCAAGACGCAAACAGAGATGAAAAGGAAGCATAAAGGGTGATGTGGCGACTTTTTGGCTTCATGTAATATGCAGTTCCTGACTGAAATCCTGAGTGGCATATTTTATTCTGAGAAAGTTATTTCAGTTATAGTGATCTTAAAATTACCATAATTTAGACACAAAAGCGTTTTTTTATGCCACAAATTGCTTTGACGCTAATGTGTGCAGAGTGTACACGTCACAGACACAACTAAAAGGTGCTGACAAATGCAGAACTGGGAAGGAATTCACAATTAGGATGTCTCAGTTTAAGTCTTGTAGGCTTCATTTTCTAAGTCATTGTTATACTCGTCATTCCTGCGCAAGAGCCAGGATTGTGACCTCTGAGGCACCATGATACTGGCTACATCACGCCAAAGAAAATATGTCACTATAGCGGAAATATGGATAATTATCGTATATATTGTTGCTGTTTCTGGTTTAAAAGGCCAGTATCTATGTTGAGCTGGGTTGGCCAGTTGCCCCCCCCCAATGGTCGGGGTATTGGAGAAGGATTTTACGGCTGGATGCCCTTCCTGACGCCAACCTCCTTTAGTCGTAGGGTCTTTGGATCATTATTTGTCTTGAACCTCCCCACCAGACCTGTTCACCAAGAGAGACCCTACGGGGAGTGTTAGACTCCAGGTGACACAGCTCTGGGGTTGATTGGAACACGCATACCCCTCCACCAGCATAAGGTTATGATCCGTGGGGGGCTGTGTATGTAAATGTATTTTTTTATCGTTTACGGTAATCATATGAAAACGATATGCTACGACATTTTATATAAATACAACTGCAATAAATAAATGAGATAGCATAACAAAAACATATTGTTACGTTCATCAAATGTTATAATGTCCACAGTTATTTAACCGGGTTTAGGGTATTTTCAGACTGAGAAGGGCGGTGATTTTGCTTCATTAAGTACGAGATCTTCCACGACTCTTATGGGCCACAACTTTTTACCTTACTGGCACCACGCGGCTACCGATGCAAACTTAGGAAAATTAAAAACTCTCGGGTGTGCGACTGTGGTCACCCACAACAGGCCGTGGAATCTGTAACAGCTCTGTCCGATTCAAAGATACAAAGGAGGCATCGCGATGCGATCGTCTAGCTCAAGCACCTCAACGTAACATGATCGTTGTTGTTCTACAATGACAAGAGCCAAATGACAACGGTCTCCAAAATGGTTGGGTACCTCCGCACATACGATGCGTCATAGCACGTATCGTTTCTGTTATAGAGGTGCAAGGCATATCAACCATTTTGCAGGAGGCGTAGCAGAGAGCTGCATTTTTAACCTGAGTTAATATATACCGAGAAATCCAACTCGGTTTGACGGAACCAGGATGTGGTGCAAACACCACTCTACGCATCATCTATCATATAATACGGTGGTGAATCGTGAAGAGAGTTTGTGGCTAAATAAGCGTACGACTGTGTGCAGCGTATTGTAAGCTGAAAAGACCGTGGCCAAATATGGATTATGACATGCCAACATCTACCATTATGCCAGATACAATGCGGCATACGATACGCAACGTGGTGACATCGCGTGTTTTCGCATGCACCGCTGTAGTACAGAGTAATTAAAAACACATATTAGTTCCCTGCTGAGCCAACTTCCCAAAAAAAACGTTAATAATACTTGAATAAATTACAAAATGCTATATTAAAATGGGAAATTGCTATTTTATGCAAAACACAGTTTTTCTACAAATTACTTACCGCAATTTCTTTCCGTATATATGTATTTTTTTTTATCTAACCCAGCGGGAGACTGGTAATGCGGCTGACGCAGCACAAGAGCCACGCAAGACATTTATTCTTGTGAATTTATCAAGGGGCAGCGATTGCAGCGATGCAACTGGTTTTGCATATTTAATGCAATTTTACAGCGTGCGAGAAGGGTACAAAGCACTCACCTTGTGGGCCTCATCACGGGCCTCACTAGGAGTGATGACCCAGTCACATTCGAGCCAATCTCACATCTATTTTCAATGACAATGATCACGCGTAATAATAATAATAGCGTTTTATATAGCGCCTTTCACCCGAGGGTCACAAAGCGCTGCACAGGGCTGCGGAGAGAACGGCACGTCAACGACGGCAGAGAACCGAATATACATTCTCTATCCGGCGCTATATTTGCCGAGGTAGAGGCAAAGGTGTAGACCTGCAGTCACGTGTTTTCACTCGAGCAGTGGTTTCTAAGCTTTACTGCAGCATCGCACCCCAGATTAATAAATACATACACAATACAATACACATGTAACGCAATAGATACAAAAATACGGCTCGTCTCCCACCACCACCAAAGGGCATTGCGCACTAGAGGAAGCGCGAGAGAGTTTCTAAAGAGAGTGTCCGACCTACTCCTACCACGGCTGCCTGATCGGTCCGCTCGAAAGGAATCACGGCATTATTGCGTTTAAATTAATTCCGCCGCTACCTCGTAACTAAAAAGCATTTCTGTTTTAAATAAATAATTTGCTTCAATACATGACGCTCGTAACTATTATTAAATTACAGCTTTCACCTGAAATAAAGCAGTTATTTTTGGTCTGCATCAAATTTGCACGATTGACTTTAAGTGTACTGTATAGTACTTTAGGTTTTCATCATTATCATTGTCAGGAAGCGCTTAATCCTGTACAGGGTTGATTTTAATATGATCTCCAGAATGATCGATAATTTAGACGGTGATGAATATTCCTGGGGGATTCCCAGGCCTGGGAACGCCTGGGAATCCCCCAGGAAGAGCTGGAATCTGTTGCTGAGGAAAGGGATGTCTGGTCCACTCTCCTTGGACTGCTGCCACCGCGACCCTCACCAGGACAAGCGGTTTAGAAAATGGATGGATGGATATTACACATTCTAAACAAGTTTGTTTTTGCTTGAAATAAATATCAGCACCCAAACAGCATTCATCGGCATAGAATAAAGAATGTGGTTGCAATTCATATACACACTAACGGGGTGGTGCATTTGACTCCACTGTGAGACATTCTGCTGCAAGTTGTGTGTGCTGCAGCATTACACCTCTGTTGTGCTTATCTCTTTGTTAATTATTCAGTATGCACGTCAAGCCGTGGGGGGAGGTTTAATGTGGTCAAGTAAGGTTTTTTTTCCTGCTTGTTCATCAAAAGGCCTATTTGACCATGTATGGAATACTCTAACTATGTAAGGGACAAGCATGGATCGAGGAGGTTATAGCATTTCACCGTACATGCTTGTTTAGCAACCATAGATGCTTGTGTTAACAGAATACTGTATATATGACAAAAACGACACATTTTTTATACGTGATTGAATTTTAAATGAAAAGATGCAGTGTAACTTTTTTGGCTTTTGCTCAGATCATATTCATATCCCAGCTTTCATTCCAAAAGTAGGCATCCTAATACTGGATTATCCGACTCTTTGACTCACACACTGCATTTGATTAAAAAATCAGCTTTGGAAGGAGACAACATCGCTCTCTTAAACATACAAAACCACACAAAGTGGTGAGTGTTTTGGAAGCATATGACACTTTCAATGCATTTGCTCACGTGGATTATCTGAATGTGTCAGATATTAGTGCTAGAAATATGATCCACGATAGAGGCAGGGATGTGTAAAATATAAACATTGTATTGAGCTGATAGATTTTAATAGGATTATTTTTGTTCACGATATCATCATATATTTTTTAGACTATAAATAATGGTCATATGTTTGGAAAGTCAAACAATTCCAATAAATTACTAAGAGACAAAGCAGTGCAAAAGTGTAACAGTACGATGAGAATAATTTGATGAAGCTTGTTGTGTAATACAAAAAAAATAATATGCAGCCCTTGAAACCAGCTATTAATTTGTACAATTGCAGCCAGGCATAGATGTTAATTATAACATGCCTCTAAGGCAGCTTATCGAAGGTAGCGACTGTAAGTGATGCGCTCTTATAAAATCGCAAACTTTTTGTGAGAGAGAGCGCGAGAGACATATATAAAGCACCAAATCTAGTATTCAGATGCGTGTCTACTCAGCGTGACCTGGCTGACCATCTGCTCTTTCATTCTGAATACGTGTGGGAGAGTTCTATATCCATTCATATCCCTGCTGAGCGACGCACAGCGAGCCCTGCTCGTGCCGTAACCCCTTGGAGGAGGCAAAACACCGTCATTGGAATGCTGTCAGTGAACCACGTAGGAATAAATACACGAGATGAGCTGCTCTGCATGCGGCGAAGCTTGCAGTGATTTTAATTTAAATCTTGAGTCACGTGAGCTCTAACCTATATTACTGTAAACAGAAGGACTCAATGCAATGCATCGGGGAAATTAAGAAAGTCATTGTAACATTTTGAAATAAACAGTCCTAAATGGCAGGTATAAGATGGCTTATGAAAACAGGCCAGCCAATATATACTCTGGAAATGAATAAGTGGAAGAATGAGAATCAATAATGGGTACATAACAATAATAGTATGGACAGTGCTCAGTGCCTTCTTTCACACTGAATATTTGATTGAGTGTCCCAAGAAGTTACACTGCTCAAAAACTAAGTGATTTTTTATTGAATTTTCCCACAACCATTTCATCTTTGCTTTTTTTTACCCCAGTCAACAATGTCTACGATCAAATAATAATGTAGGTTGACTGCATTCTCAGCAGTATTTTGTAGGGCAGCCTATCTCAACGTGCAATGGATCACTTTTTTGGACATCAGGAAAATACAATATCTTGGTAAAGTGTTCAAAACTGCAAACTACATTTTTTTTCTGGTCCACACCAGGTACAGGAGTTGATGGCAAACAACATGCTTTGGGAAATTTCTGTTCATTTATATCAGACGTAGTTTGTCTGACAGATGTCTTCATTCTTATATTTGCCACTCCCATGTGTGTATATAAAACATTTGGTCTTAACAAGACGATAGTGCGATGAGGTTAACACGTGTCTTGAGACGTTTGGGTTAAAACTTTAAATGTTTACTCCTGAGATGTTCCTTGGTTGTAAATGAACCATATTCACTTGGTGCTATTTCGATTCGTTATTACAGGTGACAGAGGGGGTTGGGGGGCGGAAAGGGATGGATTTGCGTACGCTTATCAAGTCAATAGTACAATAATAATAATAGCATTTTATATAGCGCCTTTCACCCGAGGGTCAGAAAGCGCTGCACAAGGGCCGCGAATAGAACGGCATGTCAACAATGAAAGAAAAAACAACCAATACAAACCAAAGGAACAAAAGTTAAATGATTGAGGCTGCTTCGAATATACCGAAAGGTCGCGGCAATCTTAAGAGCGGCAAAAATCTGCCAGCGTCCCCTAAGATGGCCGTCACTTCCTTAAAGACAAACACGGAGGGTGACATGGGGGGAGGGTGAGCGACAGGGGGAGACAGAGGGACACCAGAGACAGGAAGACAGAGAGACAGACACGATGGGGAATCAACGACAAACTGACTGGTCAACTAGTTAGTGGGTCGGTTGACTGGTCACCCGCCAAGTCACCCACTAAGTCACCCGCTCAGGGGGGGTGGAGGCACGAGGAGGGGCACGAAAAAAATTTGTTTTCAACGCCAATCTTGAATTGCTTTTCAAAGCTGTTATTTCGGGATAGCCGTGTTGAGTGTTTCCTCTCTTTCACTTGCAAAGTTTCGACTCCCACATTCGCGGCATCCTCAGGCTATCCTGAAATTACAGCATTGGAAAGCCATTCCCATACATCGAGCAGTGAAAACCAACATCAGTAACCAAT